>JACJUY010015103.1:0-13039 GCA_014220935.1 Platorchestia sp. MABIK | reverse complement strand
CAAATATACAACAGAGTGAAATTTGGAGCAGATCGAATCAAATTTGTACGAACATACCAATTTCGTCAGCCCTGGCCGCATCTCACCCTTTGTCTAAATGCTAGTGGGGAAGCTTGAGCGGGTGAGAGGGGTAGGGTGGGGGCGTCACCCTGGGGAAGAAACCCTCCGTCTAAAGCCACCTTTAGAGATTACGACTGGAAAAACGCCTCAGTAGAGCCCGTTAATTCGGGGTTAGTTTCCTCTGTGCCGGGTGGTTTGCACACAAGTGTAGACGATTTTGTGAAAAGGCAAGTTTATTCAGGCTAACAGACTTGAGGTTGTTATGTAAGATCTGCTAAAAAATTCTCCAGAAACCTTGCTCATTTTATTTTACTTAATAATGCCTGCAAAAATTTGATGTTCGTGTAAAATAAACTCATGTTAGTTTGTCAATTTTAGGATTGTGAAGAGCAAATCAATGAAGACATTACTTGATTTCCATACCATTAAGTTTTAGGTAATGTTGAGGACAACCACACTAGTCAATTTCAAATTTTAATTGATTGTTTAATGATAATGAGATCAGAGTGAACAACTTTTTATTTATGCACTTTCTGTTGCAGATGAGTGTAGAACAAATTACAGTGGTTGTTTAATGTTTACTTTAATGCGCTCACAGAAATGAAAATTCTGTTTCAAAGAATTACTAATGGAACACTTTTAAGAATATTTTACAGAAATGACATTCTGCTTGCTGATGCATAATTTTGGAGTTCATAAACTTTCAAGTTATTGGAACATCATATATAAAAGTGAAGAAACAGACAAGTAAATTTGCAGTAACATAGTATTGATGTGATGATAGGTTAGATTAGGTTTGGTATTGTTAGGTTAGTTAAATAACCTAACCTAAATAAACCTATAATAACTTAAATTACCTATACCGACCCTTTTTTTTGCCAAAAAACTGATTGTGTTCCAACAAGCAGGTATAACACAGCCAACTATATAATGTTATTCTTACCTGAAAAGAATTCATGTTATATCTTGGAAATTATGCATCAACAAGCAAAATGTAATTCGTGTAGAACACAAATGTGCTTCTTTGTCATTTTTTTGGAACCAAATTTCTTAATTCCGTGAGCCCATTAAAGTAAATATTGACCTAGAGGTGACGTAACATAACTAACCTAACCTAACAATCATTTGAGCGCATCAGAGCTGTCAGATCAATTCTATTGGAGCACAGCAAATTTTCCTGCTCGAAAGACTAGAATTGCGGTAATTAACCTACTGCTATAACTTGTTGAATACTAATTTGTGACAGGAAGTTGCGCAAAAAGTTGTTTATTTTGATGTCATTAACATTATACAAGCAACAAAAATTTCAAAATTGCTTATTGTTTTGTCCTCAACAAACTCATTTTCATAAGCTTTAATCTTTCTCATCTATCCTTGGAGTACTTTGCATGTTAAATTGCTTGATATGTTTTAAAATGATGGGAATATTTACAGTGTATCAAGGTAACCAATAAATCTCCAAAGATTTATAGATTTATAGGCAGTAGATGTCATGGTTAGATTTAATTTACTTCTACTTTTTTCCAAATAATGGAGGATAGTGCAAAACATATATGATAGATTTAGTATGCGTTTGATATTCATTTACCATTCTGCTCAAAAACTGAGTATGAAAATAAGTGTTTTGAGTTTTCTTACTTTCAATGTTGGCAATGTTTGAAGCAATTCCCTAATTTGTTTCTTTTGCACTCAAGGAAAATGTAGCAGTTCTACAATGTGAGGTAGAAAACCTTTTTTTCTTGTTCAAATTTCTGAAATTCTTTTAAATGCTACACTGCATTGTATAATTTGTTTTTTCTTTTAGAAATGAAAACTTATTTCACCTAAGCAGCTGGGAATGGGCCTGTGAATATTAATGGAAACATCACAGTATAAAATAGGCCTATATAATTAAAAGAATTGTTCAAACTTATGCTTCAGTCTGTGTTAACATTTCATGAATATAAAGTCACAAATCAACTTTATATCAAAGACAAATTGAGATTGTTATATCAATTCTTTAGCAACATTGAGCTGATGCAAAATTGTCAAGCCTATTTGTCAGTGTGAATAGAAATAGACTCTCCCACTCTCTTCAAGGTATATTTTCTAGTGTTCACCATCATTTTTCTTCTGGGTTGTATTTACAAGCTTCAAACAGAATGCAAGCTAATAAAAAAAAAAAAAAATTTTCTCAATATTTTGTTCATGTATTTGCATGGCTAATTTGATACTTCTATTGGTTTCATGACCGAGTAAAGACAATTAAGTGTAGAATTATATAATAACCAATGTTATGACTAATTTTTCAAAAATCAACCATTTTCTTTTGAAATTATTATGTTAGTGAATGTCATATTCTTAATTTGGGGCTTAACTAATGTTTTTTTGTAGTAGTTACGTTACTATTATGATATGTATGCATGAGAAGGTAGGTTATAAATTCTGCCATGTTGACCTTATAATTTTGAGGATATAGTTATTCATTTCCACCCATTATACCTTCAACATTTCCCCCTGATTTTGATGAAGGCAAACCTCATATGTCAATGTAAGTAGAGAATGTCAAGAACACCAATGTGTCCCTGTATTTATTTAAGGTTATTTCCATGAGTATCAAACGTATGACATGACCATAGAAACACACTGTGGTTTTTCTCCTAATATTCTGTAGAAACATTGAGACATGGGCTGGAGCAGTATCCATCAAGTTTATCAACTGAGGACTTTTTTTTTGTTCAGATAATTTGAGAACTAAGGTTAATTTTTACACACTCATAAACTCAATTAAAAGTTGAATCTTTGGTCTCATTAAAATAAGTATATTCAATCAAATCAATCTACCACAGTTAGTAGGATTTACAGACATAACACAATTGCTAATTGGAGTGTAAGAAGACCACTTGATAGGTAAATTGCTTAGATTGCTCATTTATGTTTTAGTGTGAATGAACATCATTTCAGTTATTTCAACACCTTCTTTAGAAGAGATTTGAGCATACAAGGTAAAATATCATCATGCTATTAGATTTTCACAGTTCTTCAGAGAGGTACAATTATTTTTCAAGTAATGAAATTTTTTTCTAACCTGAATTTGAACTTGAAATTGAGAGCCGACAGTGTCGGGGCCTTTGTAACGGCCTACAATTCCCTCCTCAATACTCACACAGAAGAGTTCAGCCCCTGTGTACCAGACTTGTCCAATAAACTACTCAGGATCCACCAATCCATGTCACAAACTACCATACTACCATGTCACGACGGCATCATTGGGATAACCAGTACATCAAGACACCATCCCCAGGCATGGTGGGTCATTACAGCCCACTTTACATGACTGGCTCATACCAATCACTGTCTTTTACTCCAGGCATGTACAAGAAAATCTTTCATAGCTTCAATGAAAATTAGCTTCAAATTACACTCCTGGTCCAATCCAACAGTACAGCACATACCACAATCATCTTCAGCACATCTGGCATACCACGCATTCTCTCCATACTACTCAAACACCACATTCATGAAACTCGCTCTCTCTTGCTCATACTTCCTACATTCCAGCACAAAATGCTCAACTGTTTCCTCCACTCCACTATCACACTGCCGACATAATCTATTATTATTCTCATTCCACCTCCATTTACGTCTATTCACACTCAATGACTTACACCTCACAGCAAACAAGAGTTGACTTCCAAAACTACCATCATAGAACATCTCACACTTAGGTACTTCCTTCTGCATATACCAGTTGAGTGTAGTCTTTTGTGTCATACTAAGCTTCCACTTGTTCAATCCATACTATTTTGTTTGCCTCTCAATCTGTTTTTTCCACCTCTTACAGTCCCACTCTGGTCCCTCACCTCCAGCATACACTAAAAGCCAGTCATCTACAGGTCTCCCAATTCGAACGCAAATTATCTTTGCCATACTTAATTTCCTCGCATAGCTTACATTCAGATTCCATTCAAAAATTTGCTTTACCCATCTGCTATTCTGCTTTTTCTCAATTCTTACCTTATAACTCAACACAGCTTTCATCATTCTTTCTAAAAATAAGCTCCACCCTAGGTCACATCTAATGGCTTCTGTAGCTGTCTATTTTGGAGCACCCAATGCTAGACGTCCTGCCTTATTTTGTTTTACATCCAACTTTTCAAGGTCAATTCCATTCCAGGCAAGAGCATTCATACCATACATGGCACTAGGTGCAGCAACATACTTCCACATTCCTCTCACACATTCAGATTTGTTTGCTTTGTATCTGGCCACACTTCTTAACCGTCCACTCCACGGCATTGCTTTTGCCAATTTCTCACCCTTAGTTCTAGTTCATTTATCTTCACTTATCATACAACCTAGATATTTGTATTCTTTTGTTGTACCTATTCTGATTTCTCCAATATTCCTCAGTCTGTCTCTATCAGTCTCATCACTATTTATAACCATAACCTTACTTTTATCGGCACTAAAGTTCATCTTGAAATCTGTACTATATCCATTCACAATGTCAAGCATCCTTTGTAGTTCAGGTCCACATTCACTAACCACAACCACATCATCAGCATACAACAAACAACTCAATCTCTCTTTACCAACTTTCAGTCCTAAGCCACTCATTCTCAGTTGAACTGCTAATTCTTCTGTGTACAATCCAAACAGCAGGGGAGACAGAGTACAGCCCTGTTTCACTTCTCTAACACTCCTCACTTGCCCTGTTTCCAAATTTCCTAACCTGTAGATACACTGGTGTTCTCATATAAACTTTGTACAATGTTTACTATCTTTCTGCTAAACCCAACTTTTCTCAAAATTTCAAAAAGCCTATCTAAATCCACTCTGTCATACACCTCTTTAATATCCAGGAATGCTAAATATAACTTCTTATCATCCTTCCTCATTGGCTCAATTATTTCACTCACTACAAACAGATTGTCCTCACCACGTGTATCTTGCCTAAAACCATCCTGTTCTTCTCCCAGGACTCCTAATTCCTAAACTAAATTTTTCATTCTCTCATTCGAAATACCACAAAAAATCTTACATACAGTATCAGCCAGGGAAATTGGTCTGTAATTTTTAAGTTCTTTCATACTATAATGTCCACCCTTATGCAATATAACTACATTACACTTGTTCCAGTCATCTGGTACTCTTTCACTCTTCCATATCTCATCAAATAGACATTTCAACATACTGACTACACTCTCTCCTCTGCATTTATAGAACTCATGTGGGATCTTATCAGGGCCACATGCCTTTCCATTTTTCACTTTCTTCAAAAACGCAAGTGATTTCATCTTACATTTGCAGCTCTTGTTCATCAATCAGAAGATTTACGGGTTCATCATCTGTTACCTGCTCATTCATTCCACCAATGTCCTCCCAGTAGTTTTCAACTGCTTTCACCATTTGCACCCTATCTTTTATCTTGCGCATTGCAACCATTTACTACTAATTCATCAACTTGAACTTCACTACCTTTATCATTACCTTGGGTAAACTTATACCAATCTTTTATTCCATCCAGACCTTTGTTTTTAGATTTTCAAATTGATGTCTCTCCTCTTTAACTCAAGCTTCATTAATCATTCTCTTTACTTTTTCTGCTGGTCCTTGTATTCATTCCAGGCACTCAGCCATTCATCCTCAGTAATTCTGTGTCCTTCAAACATTTTCCTCATATTGCTTTGTTTCTTATTTAGTCTTTCTTCTCATTTGTTCTTTTATCTCATTTGTAAACCACCTAGCACTCCCTGTACTTTTCCTTCATTATATTCTAGCAATCTTTTGCTCTGTCACACCATACAAGGTTCTTGCAATCTCACCATTTAGGTCATTTACATTTCCACACTTGTTCCAGTAACATCTACTCAATTCATTCCTAAATTCTTTCCAGTTTGCCAATTTTCTTTCACACTGCTGACCTTCCGCATTGACACCTTTCCACCCAAATTATATTCAAGCACAAGCATTTTATGGTCACTATCAATTTCAAAATCATCTTCATCTACAAACATTTCTTCGAAATACTCTCTTGCCCTCACTATCATATAGTCAATTGCAGTTTTCCATTCCCTGCTTTGCCGTGTATGCAAGCTATTTCCTATTGTGACATTCAGGTTCTCAAGTTCATTCTCATCACAGAAATTGATCAAGTTTTGTCCATTCGAATTCTCAGGCTCACCAAGTATACCAACATGGCCATTCATGTCACCCATCACAATCAGAGAGCATCTGCAGTGTTCTTGCACAAGTCTTGTCAGTATTTCATACTTTTTTACATTCTCTTGAGCTAAAATCCCATCAGTTGTCAAATAACATACAATCACACCAACACACATTCTCTGACATGCATTCTTTCACACTTAATTGCTAACAAATCTTCACTTTCAGGTGCATTTCCAACAAGAATTTCTTCTAATTTCCAATTTAGATCATTCTTTATAGTGAGACCAACTCCATCACCTCTTTTTTGCAAACTTACACGCCCTTTTCCTGTCATACGTTTACTTTCCTTACATCTTAAACTGACTCAACCACGCATTTGGGTTCTACTACACCAACACAATCCAATTTTCCATTCTCAAATTCTGCTACAAAGTCATCTAACTTTCCTGTATTCCATCCACTCACATTTATACATCCAAGCCTCACATCATTATTGGATGCTTCAACATTCTTCATTTTTGCTCTGACAGCTTTTCTTTCATCCTGTTTCATCTTCCAATACAATATGAGTAGACCTGATCTACTAGATGTATCTCTTGGAGAGTTTCATCTCACCTTCTTGTGTAAGATGGACTACATCTCCACAATAGCATCCATCCTGGATCATGACATCCATATCATAGATGCTGGAACCCAACTCACACTTTCTCATACTCCCCATCCTCAAACTCATAATCCTTTCATGCACCTCCCTGTTTACCTTCTTTTGCACCCTTTCATACACCTGATCACCAGCAGGCCTCCTCAGGAGACTCGTCACAGCAACTCTTCCGTACCCTTTCAACCACTTTCATAATTGCATTCACTGTACATTCTTTTCCACTTTCAAGCAACCAATTGCCACCTCCTTGCAATACAATCATGCCTTCATCCATGTCATTTATCACTCTCAGTATGCTTACAAATCTCTTCCATTCCCTTCCCTCTCATGCTCATTACATCCACTACTGTCAGTCATCCTTACAAACCTATCCACATTCTTCACCATACAGTCACCACATATTCTAATCATTGTTCGTGCTCTCCTTTTCATACTACTATTTCATTCAATTCTTTCACTCAAATCACTCTTTCAATCCATCTTCTTTTCATTCACTTCTACTGCGGGTGCATGCCCCTCTTATGGCACATCAATAGGTCGCTCATTCACTCACTTTTTCATTCGTACTTCTTTCATCATGCTCATTCATTTTTCTACTCTCATCTGTCACATTTGCACCATCATTTGCCTCATCATTTATTGCATTTGCACTCATTGCACCATTCTCATTCTTTCCTTCTTTCAGCTTCCTTTCATCCCTTCTTATAATTATCATTACATGTATCATCAAATGTAGTTTAAGCAAGATTAGGAGTACATTGCCCTCAATCAATTTTCGACTAGTGACATGGGTATTACAATACTCGTGTGTGTGTGTATCATTTAAGTGTGTTAACTTTAAGATGTTTTAAAAACCAATGATGGTAATTTTGTACCATCTCTATTGGAAATAAACTGTTTTTTCTTTTTTTTTTCTTAAATCACCCTCTAAAGCAGCCATCAGAACTGTCAACCTCTCAACCTCTTCTTTCAGCTTCTCTCTCTCATCATTCAAACATTTCCAGCATGAAAACACATGATCATCCAACTTTCTCTAACTCATCTTTCTCAAACCCTGGCATTCATCCATATCCACCCACACTGAACAAGTCATGCACTCAATCAACTCCTTCATTCCACTTGCACCACCCTTCCTGCGACCACTCCTATTTTCTGCCATTCTCAAACACAGACATCTATCTCAGCACAAACTTTGCAGGCAGAAGAAGCCTTCACTCACTAAATATACTAAAAAAAACAAGTTATCAAACAAAAAGAAACAAAGAAACGTTACCCACTACTCTCACAATCACTCCATACAATGTCACACTATACTCCTTACAGGCAAATAAAGCCTATCAGTCAAAAAGTTGCAAGTCATGATACCAATGCTCAGTCTCAACTACAGTCAGAAGACAGAACCAAACTACCAGTCCAACACTCTAGTCAAAAGTTGCTCATGTGAATATACAAACTTTACCAGTTTTTCAGCAGCTTCACTTTGATTTACCATAATTTCCGTCAGAGGATCACTAGCACACGTGCACACAACTTGCTACGTTCAACCTCACCATTCAAAAAATGCCTGAGGCCACCACTTGGTGGCTTTGGCAGTGAATGTGTTACCAGCTCAAATGCTTGGTTTTAGGATTTACTTATGTAGAATTTTTTGCCAGTCTCTTGTGACAATTTCTTGCTCTTAGATCTTAAGAGTATATTGTGATGACAAATTTAGCTTCAGCTTATCGATTTCAGGAATAACTCTATTGGTGTTGTAAAATGATTTAATTAGCATTATGCAGCAATAATTTTCTGGTGTTTGACCTCAATAAATTCTTTTCTGCCATCAATAATTATCTATAATATGTAAATTCCTGTTGTGGTGAGAATTTTCTCCGAGCTAGTTGCCTAGCCTACTAGTTGATACGCAAGCACCAAAAGGATAGTTCTGAATGTTGACCTCTCAGTCTTGGTGCAGAATTATCTAATTCACTCATTTTACTTTCAATGTATTTACCAGGCATTACAAATTTTAAGCTATTGTTTTAATGTATTTGAACACTAACAAAAGTGTTTTCATAAATACATTACTTACATTATTGTCCTTTAAAATTCTATTATTTGTATTTTCATGCATTACCAAGCTTAGAATAACTTACGAAAAGGAAAACATTTTCATATATTTTGGTCAAAAAATTATTAGACCATTGACAGGTATGATACCCATGTAGGATTGTGCACTAAATATTGTTATATTTAAATATTTTACAATCCAATGAAATTTATATTTGGTCTTCATTGGAAGTAAACAATATTTGTCTTTTTATGTCTTGAAAAGGTTACGTATGATAAAACCTAAAAAATCTGCAGTCTCTGAAGCTACTCAGTTTCTTGTTGTTCTATGATCATGTAAAATAAAAGAATTTCAATCATCAAACTAGGAATATCTTTAATTGATGACTGTTACTTTCTTATTTTTAAGCCGCACATCCATACTCTTTAGAGCTTTATATAAACTTGTTTAATTCTTGACTGTGGAATGTATAGGTTATTTTGTGAGCCCTTCTGCTGGGGCTACCGTTGTCGTCGGGTAGGATATGAAAGGCAGCAACGTTTTGAGTGGTTTACTGGGGGCCGCAGCTTGCTTAGTCCGGTGCTTTCGGCAGGGAAAGCTCAGTCAAAATGCAATTGCTCATACACGACGAGCGCTTTTATGTGGCTCGGCTAACAAATGCATGAAGTGAGGCACATACCTCCTCCTCATACAAAAAACTACAGGCCGAGAAAAGTTATAAACAAAATTTTTAGGTTTGAACAGTTTCAAAAACAACTCTAATCGGTAACGCAGATAGCACCGTCCGTCACAGTAAAAAAACACAACACTATAGCACTGGTTAAACCAATAATACAAAGCAAAAAGTTTAAGTACATCAACGCAAAGCCAAAAGTATAAGGGCAATTGAAGCGATAAAACAAAAATGCCCTTTTCTTCAAAATATAAAATTAAACTCTTCGGTACAACACCATTGCATAGTACATGGATCGTACTAGACTATGACTAACACGCAAAATATACACATGATTGTAAAAATGATAGTTATAACTCGTGGAGAAATTAATCATTAATTTTACCGCGCATTTAGAAAACGAGGTCGACATTGAGTTATAGCGTAAAAATTAATACATGAGTAAAACGCCAGTTAGAAACAACTCTAGCCATAAAACAGCAACACAAAAAAAATACAATTGAAAAGAGGTTAATTTTGATTCGCATCAACATGAACAATTCCTTCCGTTAATTCGCAATTGACATGGTTCTTGCAACAAAATAAATTACTAAAGTAATAAACAATTTAAACATCAGGTAATTACATCACTAATTTAGAATTTGAAATATTGAAATAGTGGGAAACAAGAAAAATGTTATTATTACCTAACAGCAAAAAGAAAAACACATTTCAAGTTTTAACTCTGCGGGTTACACCAACTTACAAACATGGTTGCACAACGATAAGCGATTAATTTGTACTACTAAAAATGAACGAAGAAATCGAAAACCAAATGAACAATTACCAAAGGTAAAAATATGGTTACAAAACTTAGAGATAAAAGTTAAATTAAGTCAATTTCTCTCCCATTACGTGGAAGTTGTTCACAATTTTTATTACTTTCGTACATGGACAAAAATTTTTATTGTAGATAAAATCATAGTGTGAAAGTAATTAAACACTTGTCAAACAAAAAAACTTTCAACTGAAAAGTATTTGATCTCAATGGAACTCCCCTCAGGGGGAGACAACTTTTGTATCTATGGGAATTGGCGCTCCCAGGGGGACTATGTGAGGGCCCGAGCTAAAGGTTAGGAAGGCTTTCTTTTTGTTGAAATAGAATAGGATTTTGTTTTGTTATGGACCACTTTTTTTTCGGTTCACTTCTGTCCTTTTTTCAGCACCTACTACTTCCTTCTTCCAACTTTGATCTTGTTTCATAATCTTCTTTCCCAACTTACTGTTTCTATGCCCTTTCTGCGTAGATTCCGCGTTTCCTTTACTCCATACTTAATGGGGCCTTCGTCCTTCCTTTCTTTGGATCGCATTTGTTGCTGCCTCCCTACCCGGTGTGCTTTCCCTTAGTTTACAGTGTGCTATTAATCAAGGGAATGTTATGCTCACTGAGGAAACAAAAAGCAATAAACTTCTATCATGGTTCATTAACTTCTTCCTTCATAACTTACTTTTTCAATGTGCAGGGGGTCTAGTGAGGGTACACACCTGATGAAAGATTTACCTTGATTCCATTCAAAAAGGTGCCTTGCTTTTTCCTCTCTTCGTAATACCTTTCTTACAGTTAAAGAGGCATGAATTATTTTTTCTTGTCTAATCAAGCTGAATTTTTTAGTCGTTTGATCTCACATTGTAAGTAATCTGTAGTCATATGCACGAACGGTATTGTACAATTAATAATCTCTTGTATGTTGACCTAGGAAATTGTGCTTGTGTGAGCTCTTCTTACTGAGCAATTATCAACTACATGTGCCTCATTTAACCCTGTCAAACCCAAATTAAGTTATCAGATGAAATTTTTTTAAAAACATGGTAATCATTTATTTGGATGCAGAGTAACAGGCAGAGAGTGGTTTCTTTATCCATCTATGAAAAGTTCACAAAAAAGTGGCATGTGTGAAATTTCATACATTGTATTACTGAACAAATAACAAAAAATGAAAGCTTCAAAATCATACATATATTGATCAATGAACAGTTCATGAAAAATAGTAGTCCTTCAATATACTAAAATTTCATACCATTTAGCTGTAAAAATGTTCTATATTAGCTTAACATGCAAGCATTCTTACCAAAGAGAAAACATTAACACCACTTCTTAAAACTACTATAGGGTAACTGATGTACAAATCCTGTCTTAGCAACGTTTTCTATAATTTCCTGTCTAATTTGTTGCGTGGACTGTAATTTTAGTTTAGGTATCATCAAAAATGAAGTTAAAATAACTTGGGAAGGTAATGAATGAAATTTCACCCATGTATTTATTTCCTTGAAAAATGATCATCTGAAAGTAAATTTTCAATGTTCAGATAAAATGTACAATTTTGTTTGTTTTTGAGCATGCAAAATTGATTGCCTTCCTGTCAGTGGGATACAACCATTGTCTCTATGGGAATTAGCGCTCCTAGGGGGACAATGTGAGGGCCCGAGCTAAAGGTTAGGTAGGCTTTCTTTTTGTTAAAATAAAATAGGTTTTTGTTTTGTGATCGACCAACTTTTTTTTGGTTCACTGATGTCCTGTTTTTCCTCAACACATACTACTACTACTTCCTTTTTCAACTTTGATCTTGTTTCATGAACTTTCTCATCTTACTGTTTCTATGCCTTTTCTGCATAGATTCCACATTCCCTTAACTCCATACTAAATGGTGCCTTTTTTCTTCCTCTCTTTGGATCCCATTTGTTGAGGATAGGGAGGTTGGTTTAAACTAATGATCTAATCTGATTGATAGCCTTTAGATGGCAGCTAACTAGATCTTTTGTCAAATTGATACTGTTCATTCATGTATTCGTATGTAAAGTTATGTGCATTTAGTGTGTGTTGGATATTTGATTGGCTAGTTAATGAACTTCAACTCAAAAGTGTTTCTGGTGGCAGTACACATTACCGAGAAGGTTGCTGGTACAAATGTATCGTTTTATTTTCCAGTTACAGGTTGAAAACCTTGGCCAACTCGCTGGTGTACTTCCAAACCTTTGCTGCTGCTTTGACAACAGTTGATTACATCGCTAATTCTACCAAAAACAAGGTGTTGATCCTTGTGTATCCAGAGACTCGCACCTATGATGTCTGTGAGTAAAATCAGTGTTTACTATTTGACTAAATTTTGTTGGACTGTTCTATCTAGTTTCTAGCAATAATTTTTCATTTGAAATCTTGAGCTAGAGTAGCTCAACATGACTACGATAAAATCAACTTTCATTTGAATAACAGATTCCAACTAATTTCTTGTGCTAGCTTGAAGGTGATGGTAAATAAGCTGAAATGGTTCCTCCCACCATCACACAAATCTGTTGATTGTTTCATTTAATAACTATGGTAATTCTCATAATTTCGGTATGACCGGACAGCATCTTCACCGTAGCACTCACGAATTTTGTTAATTAGATTAGGTTGCACAACACG
>JACJUY010015101.1:0-16209 GCA_014220935.1 Platorchestia sp. MABIK | reverse complement strand
GGCCAGTTTGCTATAAAAGCAGACCTAGTCCCTAATTATGCAAGATATGGGCTGTCTTGCACGGGACTTTAGTAAGGAGCAAGGCTGGATTTGCGACAATATACTCCAAGCTAGACATGTCTCAAGCTAAGGCCTAAGGTGGAGGTGGCTCAAGGGACCACAAGCTCAATTACCCTTTGTTGTGTCGTTACTTTCAGCACAACATGAGGTTTATTTAGCTGTAGCTGGAACTACAGTTTCTGAAGCCTTAAACTTCTAAGGATGAGGGGAAGGAAACTCTCAGCAACGTTCCTAATATTGTACTGCCTCCATCGGTGACAGACCTTCCTTAAAACTAGCAGTGCCCGGAAGTCAAACAAGACCTTCCGGTGCTTGTAAAAGACAAAGCGTAACAAGGACTTCCGTCGGCAAGTTTCCGGCGGTTGAGACATGCGAAACCAAGCGCGATAAGATCTCCGGCGGCGACTGCTATGCAAGGCTCACTCCGAGATACAACACTCTTGGACGAAAAATCCAAGGAGTTGAAAATAAACACCTACAGAGGTCTCTTCGAATGCAACAGGCTGAGTTTTGGCATTGCTTCTGCCCCCGGAATTTTTTAGCGAGTAATGGAGGGACTATTAAAGCCAGTTTAAAGCCAGTCTTCCAGGAGTATTCTACTATTTGAATGACGTTCTAGTGAATACTAATAATGAGCAAAAGCACTTCATGCGTCTCCATCAAGTCTTATCGAAGCTGCAAGAGGCAGGACTGAAACCGAAGTTAGATAAGTGCCAAATAAGAGTGTCACAGGTATCCTACCTCAGATACCAAATCAACAAGGATGGGTTACACCCCACTGTAGAGAAGGTAGCAGCAATCCAGAATGCACCGGCTGCCACTAACGGGACATAGTTGAGAGCCTATTTGGGGTTGCTAAATTTCTGTAGAAAATTTCTGAAATCGTCCGCAACAATGTTAGAACCCTTGAATGCGTTACTGAGGGATAAAACCCCTTGAAAGTGGGATACAAGTCAGGAGAGGGCATTCCAGAAATCTAAACAAGCCATCCTAAACTGTCAGACCCTAATCCATTTTGACCCTAGCGGCTAGCCTACCCATAGTCGCAGTGGCTGACAGTAGTGCGAATGGTGCTGGAGCGGTGTTGTGTCATCTTATTGACGGAATTGAACGCCCCGCCTATTTTGCCTCCCGAACTCTAACAGCAACAGATCGTAACTACTCCGAGACTGAGAAAGAAGCCCTTGCTATGGTGTTTGCGCTGCGGAAATTCCACTGCTACCTGTGGGGGCAGGAGTTCACTGTGATCACCGATTACAAGCCGCTACTGGAACTATTTGATGCTGGTAGAAGTATCCCGCCGATGGCATCTGGGCGCATTTGTGTGTGCAAACATACGTATGCCCTCCTACCCCATACGCCTCAGAGGCTTTATAAGCGGTCGGCCCTTCAGGCACAATGCTTAATCGTCCGCACGCTCCCACACCTGTGCCGAGCTTACCAGCGAACACTACAGTAAAGGCTTCCAAGACTCCTCTGGTTTCCATACCCTTATATAGTGGTGGCCATATTTTGATTACATCCTCGAATGAATATTGTAAATTTGCTCCAACTAGTTTAGTCACTATTGAATTGAAATCTCCTACTTGTTTGTTTGCCGACCTAACAAGTAATTCTTGTTTTGCACTGTCGGAATTGACGTCTGGTAAGAGCGTCATATACGCGCGTAAATTATCTACATGGGTCCTAAAACTCTTGTTCTCTGCAAACTCGGGATCTTCCAGCCGTCTACGCCCGCGGAATAAGAGCAACTCTGCGTTCGAAAGAATTTTTCCTGATCTTGGCATGACCGCGGCTATTTCTCGCGCAAGAGCGCTATTTGTGGCGCTAGTATTGGTATTTGGGCCAGCCGCCCCACTAGTTGCTGGTTCGGTCATTACTGGGACTGTTTTTGCCGAATAACTATCAGCACGAAATCTAGGGACACTGACACGACCTCTACTCGTTTTGGTCGCTGCAGACCTTATAAATTCATCAGAGTCTGACGAGTCAGACATACAGTGTTAATTTCTATTTAAACAATCTCAACACCAGAAATTTACACCAGTCAAACATATGACTTTTACACACGACTATAATAATAATCATACAATTAAAGGAACTGAATAACCATGAAATATCAACAATTAATCAAATGTAAGCCCCGCCCTGGAGATACCGTTGTCGGCAGGTAGGGTAGGAAAGACTGAAACGTTTCGAGTAGTTTACTGGGGTTCGGAGCTGGCTAGTCCGGTGCTATCGGCGGGGAAAGCTCAGTCAAAATGCGATTGCTCAGAACGACGAGCGCTCCTCGAGGACCACTTCCAGATCTTCACCCGCGTCGAACAGCAGGACTTTCGTTCGGAAAGGACGATGCGATGTGTCGATCAACGCTGATTTCTGCGCGTAGGTTTCTAGAAGCGCAGAAAATTTTTTATCTTGAAGCTGATTATTATAACAGACGAATGAAGTTGCCTGAGTCTGGTTTCACCGTCGCTGCCGGTCATTCACACGGCTTTTTGAAGATGTAATTTTCAAAAAATCTCGTTGCACTTCCAAATCTTCAGATGCGTTATCCTCTTGAAATAACGAGTACTTCTTCTCAACGACGTGGGTCCGTCGGAAATCTGGCCACCACTATATGAGGAAAAGGAAACCAGAGGAGTCTTGGAAGCCTTTACTGTAGAGTTCGCTGGTAAGCTCGGTACAGGTGTGGGAGCGTGCGGACGATTAAGCATTGTGCCTAAAGGGCGGACCGCTTTTGAAGCCTCTGAGGCTCATGGGGTAGGAGGGCATACGTACGTTTGCACACGCACATTCAAAGGCGGACTCTGCAGCTGCAATCCTACAAAGTCACCTTGCGTCATCGGTCGGGCGTACTGTTGGGCACAGCTAATGCTCTCAGTCGTCTACCCTTGACAACTTACGAGTAAGCCACGCCCATCCCAACGGAATGGATGTCCTTACTAAACTTCCTTGAGCCAGTTCCGGTCACCAGCACCCATACTCTGATGGACCCAGTACTTTCGAAAGTATACAAGTACTGCCAGGTACGCAGTATTTGCTGGAAGCGCTGGTAAGCTGACCTTCGACGGTTATTGGGGACTCCGATCTCGCTCCGTACACTAGGAGGAGGGACGAATTGTCGACACAAAATGGCTGTTTGCTCTGGGGAGCAAGAATTACTGTTCCCCAAGCCCTCAGACAAGCCATTGTGAAGGAACTTCACTCTGGCCATGCAGGATCGTCAAGGATGAAGGAACTAGCTCGTAGTTGTGTTTGGTGGCCAAACTTGGACAAAGACTTCGAAGAAACGATTAAGTCATGCAGCGAGGGTCTGAACGCCGGAGCAGCATCGACGAAAGCCGAACTCCATCCGTGGGAATGGTCGGCGAAGCCTTGGCATCGCAAACGCATTGACTTTGAGGGCCCAATGGATGGAAAATACTATCTAGTGATCGTGGATGCACACTCTAAGGGGGTTGAATTTTTTCCACAACGACAAAAACCTCGAGTGAAACGATCTCGTGCCTGAAACATACTTTTGCGACGTTTGGATTTCCGGTAACCATTGTTTCAGACAACGCACGTGTTTCACATCGGCTGAATTCCGAGAGTTGGTGAAGGCGTGTGGTATGCGGCATATTACGAGCGCACCATACCATCCTTCAACTAATGTCCTGGCAGAGCGTATGGTACAAACGTTCAAGAAAAATATACAGAAGTCAACGGAACCCCTACGCCTAGCACTGGACAGGTTCCTGTTCAACTATCGATTGACACCCCACACGACAACAGGAGTTACGCCCGCCCGAGCTACTGCTAGGCAGGAAAGTTCGCCCTCGTCTGGATCTACTTTGGCTGTCAAAAGCGATCTCGTCCAAAGCTGCTCAACGCCATGACGCTCATAGGAAATACCACCCAGGGTCTCGCAAGGTTGACATCCCGCTGGAGTCCCCCGGGATGGTCCGTCAATACAAGACGGGTTTTCCGAAATGGACCCCTGCTACCACCGTTGAGAAAACAGGTGCGTAATCCTACAAGTGTAAACTGTACGGGGAAGAGGTTGTGCGTCTACACCAGGACCAAGTTCTTACCTGCTTGAGCACCATCCAGGAACCAACTGAGAAACTTGCTGAAGAAACCGTGTTGGTTCCACAACCTGTTCAAGACCATACCCGACTCTTCCAACTAGTGAGCCACCCAGAGACACCTCACAACTCGATTCCCATCCAGGAGGCAAGGATGCAAGAACCTCCAAGTGCTAGCATCTCCCGCAGGTCGAACCGAGCTCGGAAACATGCTGTGAGAATGGATCTTTAGGATTGACGAGCTACGATAGGGGAAAGGGTTACAAGGGGAGGTTCCTAATTAAGGAGTGAGGTGTGTAATATAGTGTAATATGTACGTTATCAGTAAGTGACATCTTTGTGGCATTCTGCGGATCGTGAGCACCCGCAATGAGTTACTATTGACACTTGGACGTGTCAACAGTGCATGACGATCAAGTGTGCCCCTAAGCTAAGGTTTGGCTAATACTCACTAATTCTAAGACTACTACTCCTCACTCTGTCTATCTTGACTGTGTTTCCCATATTCCGTTTCCTATCTTCTCTTTATCGACCTAAGCCCTTATTTAGAGTTGCTTCGAACAAAATGGATATTTTAGAGGTGAGTGGATTATTAACCTATGTGTGTATTATTAATTCTATTGTTGTTATATTAATTGTGTTGCTAGCTAGTTGGATAAGATACTAGTTGATTAGGTGCTACTTATATTTCTGCTATGCTAGGCAAGAATGTTACATTGGCTCCTATGATTGTACTCGTATGATTGACGCAGTACTCGTGTGATTGTTATCTCTAAAAACACTACGGGATATTTCCCGCTGTTAAGTGAATCTGCCTTGCGTTACTCGTATTCCCGTTTTCCAGAAATTGTTATAATGTAACCGTAGGTTGATTTTCATTGTCCGAAACCCTGGCAATCGTAGGCAATACCGTGGACAATCTTATCCGAATCAATCGCCGATCACTAAGTTTTCACATCAAAAATTCCTTATCTTCGTTTTTCCCTTTCCTTTTGCCTTCTCTACTTTCCTAGGCGGAACCTGTAAGCTATTTTATCATGACCATTACAAAATCATCTAATTACTTTGACGATCTAATGATTGACATACGTAACTTTCCACGTCCTAAATGTTTCCTTTAACGGAAGATAACCATAATGCTCTTGATTTTGAGGAAGCGCTTCTGGACGAACACAGTATCCTTCCTCCCCCTCAAACTGAAAAAAAATAATATTAGAATTGCTTGTTTCGGCAGATGATTAAAAATGTCATTTCGAGGAAGCATGAAAAAAATACAAGCATGCGGACAACGAAAATTACAAGTTTGGTTTTTCTAGTTGAGAAATTTTAACATAACTGCCATTAGTTGATAAGCATTTTATTCAAATATAAATGGATGATCACACAACAAATTTGTAGTTTTTTACGGGAATGCTTTACAATAATAAAGAGATGACGAGTTAGGGAATGTTACAAGTTGAGAGAAAACAGAAAAAAAGTCCGGTATCTCTCGTTCAAATGCTAGTTGTTAGTTTAGTACACACATATGCGCATATATACATGTACATATATACACATGTACATGCACATACATACCCACGCACATACATACACCTAACACGCACACATACACAAATACAAATCTATGCATCGAGTCAATCACTATACACATGCGTTCTAGAAAAATGCTGTGCGATGTACTGAAATGTAGGATAATGAGCAAAGAGGGTTCGTAACAACTTTTTCAGTTTGTGTTGCTGCTTACAATTTTTAATGAAATAATGTAACGATGTTTAATTAAAAATTGTAACGAAAAGATCATTGGTTGATAAGCAACTTATTTATCATATGCTGGTGATCGCGCAACAAATATATATATTGTTTTATGAATGTTTTACAATAATGAAGTGAAATGATGTGTTACGAAGTGACACATACACCCATATACGCACACATAGCGTGCACACGTACACACATACACAAGCAAGCATACACTAGCATTCCAATCCAGGGACTAGGAGAAAATATCTTTTATCACGCTTTGAATTCTATGATATTTTCGTATTACTAATAATAATAGCACATAACAGTCTACCTGAGTCAGAAACATGAAAACGATTGTTCTACAACGGTTCACAAGTACAGCATAATTGCAGAAAAACGTGAGATTAACTGCTTAGATGCGGTTGTTATAACATACTCTAGTCTAGAGCGTAAGAGATTTGGTTTGATAATTTTGTACTACACAATCCTAACTAGAACATTTTTGGACGTGAATGAGAACGAAAACATGAATGTCCTGTAAGGGTTTCAAATTAGAAAAAAATCCCATTATCTTAAAAATATGGTGCAGAATGTCTGTTATTGATAAAAATACATAGTTACCATGACAGTCTAGTTTGATGCTCGCACAAAAACGGAGAGGAAAGACACAAAAATGTATCCTGTGGCTGGTTTATTTAGGTTCAATAGAGCTTGTTAATTCATTAAAGCAATAAAGATACTGAACTTTGTGAGTTGAAAACATGACATTTTACATGTACATGACAAATACGCTTTGGATTGCTTTACAATAATAAAATGACATGACGTGTTGGGTAGTGTTAAAAGTTGAGAGTGAAAAAAGGTGGAATTTATAATTTATATGCTAGTTGCTAGTCTAGTGCACGCAGGTATATGTGGACATATGCACACCCATATGCACACATACACCCATATACGTACACACATATACAAGTAAGCATGTTTGCAAATCCTAGCGTATAGGCGATCAAATCATAATACCTACGCATACTTCAAAACTGTTGTGTAATGTCTTGAATTATAAAACAATGAACAAGGGAGATTATTCAGTAATGGAGATACTGAGCAAATGAGATTCGTAAAAACTTATTCAGTTTGTTCTATAACTAAGAATTATTGTTGAGACGCATGATGACGAGTTATTTTGGTTTTAAATTCTTTCAATCTTCGAGGGATTTTATTACTCAAGGGAAGTTTGTTCCACAGTAAGGCGCCTGATATTGACAGAGCCTTCTGCCCTATGTGAGATGAACGATAGTCGACTATGACATTATTGCTTCTGTTCGGCGTTTGGTTGGTTACAGTGGGTGGATGGAAACGCACTATCTCAGCATTGCTCTGAGGAAGATATAACGAGGAGAATAGAGCCAACTGCTATCGCCGACTGCACTCGTTCTTGATACTCCCGAATTCTCTGATGATCCCTGGCATGCTTAACTCCTTCCGCCTTATATAAATCCGACGATTATGAACCAATAATCTTTTCGATACAATATTTAATTAAACATCGTTAAAATATTTCGTTAGAAATTGTAAGCAGCAACACATACTGAAAAAGTTGTCACGAATTTCTTTTGCTCATTACCCCATATTTCAGAACATCGCACAGCATTTTTATAGAACGCGTATGTATTGTGATTTCCTCGATGCATAGAAATGTATTTGTGAATGTTTACGTGTTAGGTGTATGTATGTGCGTAGGTATATATGTGCACGTATATGTGTATATATTTACATGTATATTACATACATGTGTACCAAATCGACAACTGGCATTTTTAACTAGAGATAATGATCTCTTTCTGTTCACTCTCAACTTGTAACATCACCAAACTCGTCATCTCTTTATTATTGTAAAGCATTCACGTAAAAACAATAAATTTGTTGTGTAATCACCCATTTATATATAAATAAAATGCTTATCAACTAATGACCGTTGTGTTAAAATGATTTAATTATAAATACAAAACTTGGAATTTTCGTGTTCCTCATGCTTAGACATGTATATATTTATTTTTTTCACGCTTCCTTGAAATAACATTTCTGAACATCGGCCGAAACAAGCGATTCATATAGTATTTCCTGGCGTCAAGAATTGCAAAGTTTTGTGTCCTGTATATGTAAACTGTCAAAAGTGTTTCCACCCCACAATGAAAATGCATTGTCCAAGAAGTTGTGTTATCTCTTATAATTATCATTACATGTATCATCAAATGTAGTTTAAGCAAGATTAGGAGTACATTGCCCTCAATCATTTTTCGACTAGTAACATGCGTATTACAATACTCGTGTGTGTGTATCATCTAAGTGTATTAACTTGAAGATATTTTAAAAATCAATGATGGTACTTTTGTTCCATCTCTATTGGAAATAAACTGTTTTTCTTTTTTCTTTTTTTCTTATGATATTCCTTCGATAGCATCGCCCAGGACCTCACTGAATCTTTGCGTCAGCAACCGAATACTGAACGATTACTTGGACTGAAGCTGAAAAGCAGTTTTTAGTGTCCTAAAACAAGCTCTTGCTGTCAGTCCTACTCATGGTCCCTCGTTAGAAACTTCACATCCTGATTCCTAACAGCACAAACTTTGTTGTCTGTTCCACTTATTGATCACACTACTTCACAGAAAAACAGTTTATTACCAATAGAGATGGTACAAAAGTACAATCATTGGTTTTTAAAATATCTTAAAGTTAATACATTTAGATGATACACACACATGAGTTTTGTAATACCCATGTCACTAGTCGAAAAGAAATGATTGAGGGTAATGTACTCCTAATGTTGCTTAATCTACATTTGATGATACATGTAATTATAATTATAAGAGACAATACAATTTCATGTACGATGCATTTTCATTGTGGGGTGAAAATGCTTTTGACAGTTTACATGTACATGACATAAAACTTTGACATTCTTGACGCCAGGAGGTAATATTAGAATTGCTCGTTTCGGCAGATGTTCAAAAAAATCATTTCAAAGGAGCATGAAAAAATATAAATATAAGCATAAGGACCACAAAAAATACAAGTTTTGTATTTCTAATAAAAAAATTTTAACCAACGCTCATTGGTCACGCATTTTATTTAAGTATAAATGATGTTCAGACAACAAATTTATAGTTTTTTTACATGGATGCTTTACAATAAAAAAGAGATGACGAGTTAGGTGTTGTTACAAGTTGAGAGTGAACAGAAAGGTAGCCATTGCAATCATATCTTAATGAATATCACGCTCAGGTATCCTGTTTGAGGTGGTGAACGACAAAAACCCAATCATCAAAGAAAAACTTTGAATTAGATAAATTTTAGACTACCATGTCCTCTAACCTATGATCATAAACCTTAGTCCAACGGACTAGTAGAACGAACTCCGAAGTTTCTTGAGCGAAAGCTCTTACAATATATTAGACGAATGTTCTGATCGATTGTTTAAAGCCAGCCTATTTCGCCATACCAACGTTGATTCCTGAATTTCCCCTGGAAATATCCTCAGAAACTACTCCTCGACTTTCTTAGCCTGTAGATCTAACTCTGATCTTTTTTCCAATTGACTTACCCTCAGATCCCATCCTTTCCTCTACTCGCATTGGTCGGATCGCTAAGTTTTTTTTTCAAGCCCCGACCAGATTACCACCATTTTTCACCAATTGAACGCTCCGCTTCTAGGCAGGGTAGGAATGTGGTGCCCAGAAATAAAGCTCATAACTTTTCTGAAAAATTATCAACTTTAAAATCCAAAATTCTATACGCCCATCCGCCAATATTTCGCCCCCACATCCGGTAATGCCCCTACATTTGGTTACGCCTCACATTCATTTATGCCCCACTTCCGATAAAACTCACATCCATTCCTTCGTTCTTATATAAGGCGACCCAACGTCATTTGCAGCCTACTCAACTGCAGCTCCATGCAGTAAAAGCATTCTTATTAGTGTCCTACGCCGAAGACTGCATGGGTAAGTTATGTTCTTGCGTAATATTGAATTGCGTGATTAGACAGAACTTGTAAATCTGTTCTTAAAGATGTTGTGTAGATAAATGATGTTCATTGTCAGCGAGCTAAAATTCCCCATTGTAAATTTATGTTGATGAACAATGTTCTGTTAACAGGAACAAGACATGTTCAAGGAGTGATATCTATTTCACTAAATGATGCTCACGCTCGTCATTTTCTTTTATGAATCTTGTGAAACTCATAACTACGTTAAATTACGCTTTGTTCTTGATTAGCCTAAATGATACTTGTCCTAATTATGGAGTCAGGTAAGTTAGCTCATTTTTCCTTTTGTTACTTCGATTAGTTAATTCAACTGGTGAGCCGTTAGTCTTTGTATTAGTAGTATTGTCATTCATCACACGTATTGCTTATGTTCTTGCTCATCACCAGGTTTCACTTGGGTTTCACCTCTGTTTCACCTGTGTTTCACCTGGGTTTTACATCTGTTTTACCTGTGTTTCACCTGGGTTTTACATCTGTTTTACCTGTGTTTCATCTTGATTTCACCTCTCGGAACCCCTTGTTCCTCCCCTACATACAAGGTCACGTGGAAGCTATGTGGTTACGACATGGATTGTTCATGTTTGCCATATGGGTTCTACCTGCCGATGCTATATGGAAAACACATGGACTTTTGGAAAGTGGCCCCACCTGGTACCCACATGGTTAGGACACGTGTAGAGGATGTGGGTCCTACATGGAAGCCACATGCCTCGTGGCCATCCCTCACGTCTGCCAGCTAGGATCCATGTGGTAATTCCGCATGGGTCCCATCTATAAATGAAGCAGACTTACCATGAATTCTACCGACGTGTATTATACACCGTTTCCATGTGGTTATCAAAGTTAGTCGGTCGCTTCGGTGTGACGGTGCCGCTGCGTTGTCATGTCTTGGAGCAGATGACCTGTTTGCAATGGAAAATTAGAACACGTCCCCCCAAAATGCCATTCTCATCCCGCACTAATTCTTGATACCAAATATGGTTATTTTATGTGAACTCATTTCAAATATTTCGACACTTGGTTTGAAGTAATTTATCAGCCGGTACAGAAATTAGTGGCGAAAGGAATGGCATCTCAGTATTCATAGGGTTTCATGGCTGCCTCCACCACTCGTTGTCGCGTGTTTTAGTGACATATATACAAGTATTATACTCATATTTATGTCACAAGGCTGTGAATTCGTAAAAACGTATATGCATTGTGAATGAAACTTCTACCGACGATCTCGGAGCAACTTGCGAAATGAGATATTTTTTCTAGAGTGTAAAGTGTGGGTTAACGGCCAGGCTAAGATGCATTGAATAAATCCATTATTCAAATATTTCCAATTTTCTTTGTATATATTGACTTGTCATATGAGAAATTCAAAAGTTGAATTCTTATAGAATTAAGGCTTTCAAAGAACAAAAACTATGAACCCTCCATGGCATAACTTATACCACGCTCTACCGGGTGTCCCACAAAAATTTCCCCGACTTTTTAATTAATCATATCTCCTCTTTAAATTAACATTTTTAAAAAATTTTGTTTTCTTTTCGAATAATTCAAGTTTTTGAAAATCGTTTAATAGCTACTTTACAGTGATCGATTTACTAAAAGAGGTAGAAAAACTAATTGTTCATGGGAAAATTTTAAAAACAACGGTGGTGTTCTTCTTCATTTCTCAATACCTATTGTTAAAAATAATTTCACAATGATATATCCTACATACCACCAAGTATTTGAACCCTCTGAGAGGTTATTTACGACCTTATTTCATCATTTGAAGGCACCTAAAATGCAGCTCACTAATGATTACAGAATTTTCATCGTATTGAAATATGAAGCAACGAAAAACTGTGAAAATGTTAGAAGAGCATTTAATTTTCTTTCTAATTTTCTAACTGTGCGATTCAGTCTTCTTTTCGGGTGAGTTCCTTTCCGTGAATTTTTCATTAAATGTTTTTCTAACTTTTTCACAGTTTTTGGTTGCTTCATATTCCAAACGATGAAAATTCTTTGATCGTTAGTGAGCTGCATTTTAGGTGTCTTCAAATGATGAAATAAGGAAGTAAATAACCTCTCAGAGGGTTCAAATACTTGGTGGAATGTAGGATATATCATTGTGAAATTATTTTTAACAGTAGGTACTGAGAAATGAAGAAGAACAACAAGGTTATTTTTAAAACTTTTCCTTTGAGCAGTTAGTTTTTCTACCTCTTTCAGTAAATCGATCACTGTAA
Source organism: Platorchestia sp. MABIK (assembly GCA_014220935.1). NCBI lineage: Eukaryota > Metazoa > Arthropoda > Malacostraca > Amphipoda > Talitridae > Platorchestia > Platorchestia sp. MABIK. Next base: position 4,069 of record JACJUY010015101.1, on the reverse strand, counting down.
AATATTGATTAAACGATTTTTAAAACTTAAATTATTTGAAAAGGAAACAAAATTTACTACATTGTGAAGAAAGAAAATTCAAATATGCTAATTTAAAGCAGAACTACAATCAATTAAAAAGTCGGGGACATTTTTGTGGGACACCCGGTATAGGAATTCGTGGTAAAAGCACGTTTATCATTTTTTTCTGGAGCAGATATCCGCCAAATTAATTTGGAATGGAAAAAACTGGAGGTCAGGCATTAATTTCTTGTTTAATTTCACAACTATTTTTAGAAAAATTTAAAGTCCACTAATACTATGGCAGCGAACTTCAATAGTCAAACTAAAAAAATCATTATACTAGATGAATTGTTCAGTTATGAATAATTGTAACTTTTCTATTAAAGCAAATTAAATTCCTTTAATAAAACGGCAGCGCAAATTTCATCATTCAAAATCAAGAAATCGTACTAGCTGAATTGTTCATTCTTGGATTTTGTGTACATTTCTTAGAAGCAAATTAAATTCCTTTAACACAATTGCAGCGCAAACTTCAATTTTCAAATTTGAAACATCTTGATTATTTGTAAATGAACTATGAAGAATGAATTTAACTTTCAAATGTATAAACATTTGCTAACAATTCACTTCCAATACATTCAAATTCATATTTAATAGTTGTTAATACATGGATATGTATTTAAAGGTGTAAATTTGTTCTTTATACATTTCTATTGTATCAAGGCAAAACATTGACAAAATGAATTATACTAACAAACCTCATCTATATTGTAAAAACTGAAAAACCCTCAAAATAAAGGTCAACGAAGTACATACAAGGCCTCTCCTCCCTATGGAAGGGTAGCCGACAGCAGGCCACAATCATCACCCTTGGTCACTAGGAAACGAGAGAGGCAGCACTGGCCGCACCAGAACTGCCAGGAACCGCAGCAGCCCAGCACAACCACTTTCCACAGTCAGGCCCGACAGCCATAGCTGGTTTACCCCGACCGCTTCATTGAGTGCAGCCCCTCTCCCCGCACAGGACAGGTCAACCCCATCACACGACGGCAAGCTCCCAGTACAGCCTCAAAAATGAAATTACCTTCTTATGCACTGCCCCCACTCACTTCTGTCCGCAGTCATCTCTCTCGCCACATCCAAAGTCAGACCCCTTTCATACAAAGCACGCTTCACCCCATCCATCCAACTCATCCATGGTCTACCTCGCACTCTAATACCACTCACTTCCGTCAAATAAATCTTTTTCATTAACCGCTCAACATTCATTCTTTCAACATGCCCAAACCATCCAAGCAATCTTTCATCCACTCGCCTGCTCAGCTTTTTGATAACCCCCGTCGGCCCCCTAACCAACTCATTCCTCATCCTATCTGTTCTTGTCACTCCATACATGCTCCTCAAACACTTCATCTCAAACACATCCATCTTCCTCCTCTCAGCTACTCACAAACCCCAGGACTCTGCTCCATACAACAAAACTGGCACAATCAAGTTTTCATGCAGTCCCCTCTTGGCATTCATACTCAAACTCCTGCATTCAAAAACTTTCCTCATTGCACCCAATGTCTTACAGCCTTCACTCACTCGATGTCTCACTTCTACTTCCATACTATCCTTAACAGCCACGTCCGACCCGAGGTACCTAAAATGCTCTTCCTCTTCTAACACTTCACCATTCATCCACACATCCAAGGTTCCAAACACTCCACCTCTTGAGCATCTCATCACCTTACTTTTACTCACATTTATCCTTAGTTTACGCCTTTCGCACACTCTTCCAAACTCTGCAACCAGTCTCCTCAGTTTTTCCTCTGAATCACCCACAAGCGCTGTATCATCTGCAAACAACAGCTGACACTCTTTCCAATACACACCATTTCGTCCCACCAACTGCGCACCTTTTCCCAACACTCTGGCATTCACTTCCCTCACCACACCATCCATAAACAAATTAAACAACCACGGCGACATCACACATCCCTGTCTCACACCTGTCATAACTGGGAACCACTCACTTACCTCACTCAATACTCTCACACATGCTCTGCTGTCAATGTAGAAACTCTTGATCGCATTCAACAGTCTCCCACCCACTCCATACAAGCTTACAACTTGCCACAGAGCCTCACGGTCCACTCTGTCATACGCCTTCTCTAGATCCATAAATGCCCAATATACATCTCTACCTTTGGCCAAGTATTTTTCATTTACCTGCCTCACAGCAAATATTTGATCCACACAACCTCTGCCACTTCTAAAACCACATTGTTCTTCAGCCAACACACGATCCGTCATCACTCTCACTCTTCCAATTAAAACTCTTCCATACAGCTTCCCAACGACACTCAGTAGACGAATACCTCTAGAATTACTGCACTCATACCTGTCACCTTTCCCCTTGTACAACGGAACTACACACGCGCTACTCCAATCTAACGGCACTTTACTAGCCCCAAAACACATCTTAAATAGACATACCAACCATTCTACAACCACATTTCCTCCTTTCTTTAGACATTCAACCGTGCAACCATCCATACCTGGTGCTTTCCCATTTTTCATCACATCCAACGCACCTTTCACTTCTACACTTCTTATTCCACTTCTATTAACTTCACCAAACACAGGTATTCTAACATCACTTCCAACCGCTACCACTCTCGCAACCCTGTCATCTTTCACGTTCAGCAATTACTCAAAATACTCCGCCCATCTCCTCCTCACATCACAACCCTCTACTAGCAGTCTACCATTTGCATCCTTCACTCTTGCCTCACTCTCCACCTGTCCTTTCCTAATCCTCTTCACTTCCTTCCAGAAAACCTTCCTTCTCTCCATGAAGTTCCGTCCCTACTCCCTCCCCCACTCCTCATCCGCTGCCCTCTTTGCTCTCCTTACCATTCTTTGTACCTCTTTCTTCCTCTCCTTATCCTCTTCGAAATTTTGCTGGCCGCCCCTTTGCAGCCACCTTTCGAACGCCTCCCGCTTTCTTCTCACATCCGTTCCTATTTCTCCATTCCACCATTCACTCTCCTTTCTAATTCCCCCTCCAACCTTTCTTACCCCACACACTTCCCTCGCACATTTTTCCACCGCATCTTTAAACAGCTTCCATTCCCCTTCCACTCCACCAACCTCACTTACCTTCACCCTCCCATACTCTACTTCCATCTTCTCCTGATACTCACACTCACGCTCAGAATCATGCAACTTGCTTACATTTAACACCTCCCTTCCACTCCTCCTTTTTACACCTCCCCACACACCATTCACTCTCAACTTCCCTTCGACCAAGTAATGATCCGATATCCCATTAAACTCACCACAGAGCACATGCACATCGAGCAAACGAATCATCACTCCCCTGCTAACCAAAATATAATCCATCAATGCTCTCTCCACTATCACACCTCCATTCGTCCTCACATATGTATACTTGTTTATACTTTTCTTCTCAAACATACTATTCCCAACCACTAACTCACTCTTTACACACAACTCTTTTAAGTATTCACCACTCTCATTCACCCCAGCTACTCCATACCTACCAACAACACCATCCACCACCTCATCACCCACTCTCGCATTCAGGTCCCCCATCACCACAACTCTACAACCATTTCCCACTCTTGCAACACACTCGGACAACTTCTTCCAAAATTCCTCTCTCTCCTCCCCACTCCTCTCCGATCCCGGTCCGTACGCGCTCACAAACACCCATGACTCTACTTTCACTCGCACCCATATTATTTTTGATCACAACTCACCCCATTCAACTACTTTCTCTCTGATTCTTACACTCAATAATATAGTTACACCCTCTCTTGCACGTCCCCCACTCACCCCAGATACTCTCCCCCTCCCCACACTCCCAAACATCAACTCACCACTACCTTCCAACTTCGTCTCACTCAGGGCCAACACATCCAACTTCCAGCTCATCATCACTTTTCCGATCTCCTCCCTCTTACTCTCACATGCTCTACTTCCACAACCCCTTACATTCATCGATCCCAGTATTAGGGTTTGAGTGGTCTTTCGACCCCTCTCACCCTCTTCATTG
>JACJUY010015096.1:0-16225 GCA_014220935.1 Platorchestia sp. MABIK | reverse complement strand
GTAGTCTGGAGGCAGCTTTTCTCAGGTCTTGTGGAGGTCCGCGGCTTGCCGCTGGGATCACCACACAGTAATATTGGAGTACTGATTTCAGGTGAGGATAGTCATGACAAGTTTTTTTTAGCTACAGTGAATGACGAATGGATTACCTACGTGTTTTCTAGCCAAGTTTCATTTAACGCTCAGCAAGAATCTTCGCTGAAAAATAAAGCGAATGATGAAAGTTCTAAGACGCTAAGAACTATATATAGAATAATTAAATCCTTTAAGGAAGTTCAGGTTCTTTTATTTTAGGGCTTCATAATTCGAAGGAAGCGAAGATCGCAGGAAGTTGCCGTAATATTCTCCAGTTTTACTGGGCCTTCAGCAGCCCTGAACTTCTTTAAAGAAAGTGCATCTCAATGAAGGCAGTCAATAGCATGCTAATTAGGTCGCAAATGGTGGCTTCCGTAGCGTTTGTTTTCAACAATTTAAAAATTCGAAAAACTGTAGAAAATTAAAAAAAATAATTGTGAAAATACTGAAAAAAATGTACGTTTGTCATATTTGCTTAGAAGAAATTTACAAAAAACTGTTTGACAAAGTTAAAAAATCATCATAACTTTTGAATACTCTTAAAGAATTTTTAAAAACATTACTGTAACAATTATTCCACCAAATATTCCACATTTTGTGTTATATCATTTTGTTGAGACCGTTCAACACACTTTTCCTAATTTCCATCGTCATGTCAACTTCCTACTCAGTTCCTTCGAACATTAATCCACGTCATCGATGTTTGCTGAAGAGCGCATGACTGATGGCTGCGGCTAAAACGATATCATCCAAAATAATATTTGATGAAGATGCGGACTTACACTTCCAGCACGGCCGTAATTCACGTGAAAGTGGGTTTAACAGTATTCAATATTGCCAGTCACTTCCAGCATGGCCGTAATTCACGTGAAAATGGGTTTAACAGCACTCAATATTGCTGGTCACTTATAGCACGGCCGTAGTTCACGTGAAAGTGGGTTTAACAGTACTCAACATTGCGTCACTTCCAGCACGGCCGTAATTCACGTGAAAGTGGGTTTAACAGCACTCAATTTTGCCAGTCACTTCCAGCACGGCTGTAATTCATGGGAAAATGGGTTTAACAGCACACCATACTGCTAGTCACTTCCAGCATTCGCCCAAGAATGACCGACAACTTGGGTCTACATTGCACGCGCTTTCAAGACTTTTTAAGAACGGGTCATAACGCAGGGGCTCCAAATTAAATTTTCTGCCGGTCCCGAAGATGAAACTTTACTGGCGAATTTAAAGAAGGGATGCGCGGAGGCGTCCAGAGGTTCAACGGTTGTCGAAGCTCGTAAAGACTGATGAATATTTTCGGGGAAATCTGATTCACAATAATGTGCTCTCAGATGCGACATTTGCATGACACTAGTGCACTGCTCGTTTTTTGGAAGCTTTTTTAAAATTTCAGCTCCGAGAAAAATGAGTAGAAAGCGCACGAGTATCCTGCATAAACAAGATTAGCTTTCCAAACTTGTGACGTATCGTGGGGGTGTGTTTAAAATAATGAACAGCGTCGTGTCGTTGGCTAAAAGGAGACTGCTCTAAAAGCATAGCTAGGTGGCTCTAACAACATGCTGTTGAATTTAAAATCGACTTACTTTTGAAAAAATTACATCCTGATAAATGGTAATAAAGAAAATGTCTCCTGCACCTATGTTAGCATGGGCTGTGACTCGTGTACACTCATTGAAAATGGGTTTGTGAAAATATCAAGGATGTTTTCTTAAAAAAACAAGGTACGAGATATCTTAATTCCTTCGGTTATTCCATGGATAATTTGGAGAGAAAGAGAGATACTAAATCACCACTGCATGATTCATTTTTCAAGTCTGGAAAGATTCATGTTTTCTTCGGTCATTGACTTCTACCTAACGTGAGCTGGTGAATGAACGTTAATGACCTTAAATGCACAATACGAAACTAAATTTTTCAAAGTCTAAGACGGCCCTTTAGTTGACCATTTAACGCCTCACGGGACTTCATGGTCGTCTTTCAAAAACAATCTCAATAATTTGTATTTCTTGTTAAATTTTTTCCATAATATGTTCTTTAAAATTTTCTACCGATTGGCAGTTCCTTCCTCATCCTGATATAGACGACAACCTGATGTCAGCGCCAGCTTAGAGATGGTGGTTTTAATATCGGTGATATGAGTAGAAAAATGCTGACCTTAAAAGGAAGTAATCGAAAACCTTGACTTTATCATGGCCATAATTTTGATACGGCATCGTTTTGACCACTTCTAAGACGACTTAGAGACGCGTCAAACTGCATCTGTCTGCGTACGTTTGAATTTGGCTTAAAAGTAATATTTAAAGTAAAGACCTTATGAAAACACATGGAATATAGCCTCATGAGCCTCGGGCCGCAGTCCATTAATATAATTTTAATTTCTGGATAGCAATTTTTCCTGAGTTTGTGCTTTCATAAGCCATGTTTATGCCTAATAAAAACCTCAGTGATTTATGCGCACTTATTATCGCACAAAATGAGTCCTCTATCGCACTTTTTTATCGATCATTTTTGTAATCAGATAATGAAACGAGGAGATTTCAATCGTGTTAAACTTGGCATTAAATATAAAAATGTCGGCACACAAACATAACATGAATCCAATTTGCTCAAGTCGTTCATCACTGTTGATTTTCCTGGAAGAGATTGACTAATCTTCAAACGTTCCAATATTCTATTTTCTGAAACGATTTTAAAATATATCATTTAAGGTATCGTGGTATTACTCAAATAAGTCATTGCTGGAAAAAATACGGACAGAGAACACTCATGAGCGATTTTGGAATTCTTCATCAAACTCTTCCCGAGAGAAATTTGAAATTCCCCCAATTAATTCAATTGAAATTCTATTATTAATTTATTTCTATTAACTCAAACATATTGATTAGTCGTGCACTGTTTGATTGAAATCGAAATCAAACGCAATGTCTAACCTAATTGCCAATAATATTATATCTACGAAAAAGTTCTGTTAGAAGAAGCTGAAGCTTTAAATGTGGTAAGGCTATTAAAGTAGTGTGACGGTAGGGTTGATCGGAAATACGAAAAGTTAACCTACACTTTTTTTATGTGTAAATTTTTACAACAAATTTCGAGTTTCAGATAACATTTGGAACACTAACAATGAAGAAATAGCTACGAAAGGGATTTTCAGATTTCGTTATTTACAGCCGTATCATTGCGTCTCATACGAACGGCAAAAATCTCATATTTCACAGACGCAACACAGCTGGTGCAGTGCACTGCTCGACACACCGCAGCTGGTGCAAGGCACTGCCCGACACACCGCAGCTGGTGCAAGGCACTGCCCGACACACCGCAGCTGGTGCAAGGCACTGCCCGGCACACCACAGCTGGTGCAGTGCACTGCCCGACACACCGCAGCTGGTGCAGTGCACTGCCCGACACACCAAAGCTGGTGCAGTGCACTGCCCGACACACCACAGCTGGTGCAGTGCACTGCTCGACACACCGCAGGGCTACAGAGCTCAGCTGGTCATCGATCACAGCTCTGGCTGTTGACCAGGCTGTCGGTATTGATCAGCTGCACTAAGATACCCAGCAGCTGCACTTGCTGCAAAGATACCCAGCTGCTGCACTTGCTGCTAAGATACCCAGCAGCTGCACTTGCTGCTAAGATACCCAGCAGCTGCACTTGCTGCTAAGATACCCAGCAGCTGCACTTGCTGCTAAGATACCCAGCAGCTGCACTTGCTGCTAAGATACCCAGCAGCTACACTTGCTGCTAAGAGACCCAGCAGCTGCACTTGCTGCTAAGATAGCCAGCAGCTGCACTTGCTGCTAAGATACTCAGAAGCTGCCCTTGCTGCTAAGATACCCAGCAGCTGCACTTGCTGCTAAGATACCCAGCAGCTGCACTTGCTGCTAAGATACCCAGCAGCTGCACTTGCTGCTAAGATACCCAGCAGCTACACTTGCTGCTAAGATACCCAGCAGCTGCACTTGCTGCTAAGATACCCAGCAGCTGCACTTGCTGCTAAAATACCCAGCAGCTGCACTTGCTGCTAAGATAACCAGCAGCTGCACTTGCTGCTAAGATACCCAGCAGCTGCGCTTGCTGCTAAGATACCCAGCAGCTGCACATGGTGTTCAGATACCCAGCAGATGCTCTTGCTGCTAAGATACCCAGCAGCTGCACATGGTGTTCAGATACCCAGAAGCTGCACTTGCTGATAAGATACCCAGCAGCTGCACTTGCTGATAAGATACCCAGCAGCAGCACTTGCTCCTAAGATACCCAGCAGATGCACTTGCTGCTAAGATACCCAGCAGCTGCACTGCACTTGCTGCTACTGTGCCGCACAGGTGTACATTGCATCCGATTGAGATAATTTGCAGCTGCACTACAGCTGCTGACGAGGTGCCGTAGAGTTGTAATTAAAGACAAAAGATTACGATGCTCATGGAATTTACAATTGTGACAATATTAAAATAGTACTTAGTTCTACATTTCAAACAGTAGTTCAGTAAAAGTAATATTCTCCTCATATTCAGAGTGATTGCAATCCAAAACAATAACTGACAACCCACTTTAACTTTAACTCTTATTTCAATTTTACCCTCGACTAGCGTGGCTCATACACCGGAAAATACTTGAATTGAAAGCGTCCTCTTTGATCAGCTTTTCTCCGGTCTGTCTTTGAACCGAGGCGCTTAACGGTGAAATTACTTCGGGCGAATTTGGCTCACTGGAGCATTGAACTAAAAAATGCCCGTCAACGTAAATAAAATGACGTTCGAAGAAATGTAATCAGCCAGCGCTTGCCTTTGATCTTTTCGGCTTGATGTGTTTTGACGGACTGCCATCGATTGCCTTCGTTCCTCACCGAGTTGAGAGCTCATTTATGCACAGANTGCCCTACACACCGCAGCTGGTGCAGTGCACTGCCCTACACACCGCAGCTGGTGCAGTGCACTGCCCGACAACCGCAGCTGGTGCAGGGCACTGCCCGATAACCGCAGCTGGTACCGTGCACTGCTCGACACACCGCAGCTGGTGCAGGGTACTGCCCGACACACCGCAGCTGGTGCAGTGCACTGCCCGACAACTGCAGCTGGTGCAGTGCACTGCCCGACAACCGCAGCTGGTGCCGTGCACTGCTCGACACACCGCAGCTGGTGCAGTGCGCTGCCCGACACACCGCAGCTAGTGCAGTGCACTGCCCGACACACCGCAGCTGGTGCAGTGCACTGCCCGACACACCGCAGCTGGTGCAGTGCACTGCCCGACACACCGCAGCTGGTGCAGTGCACTGCCCGACACACCGCAGCTGGTGCAGTGCACTGCCCGACATACCGCAGCTGGTGCAGTGCACTGCCCGACATACCGCAGGGCAACAGAGCTCAGCTGGTCATCGATCACAGCTCTGGCCGTTGACCAGGCTGTCGGTATTGATCAGCTGCACTAAGATACCCAGCAGCTGCACTTGCTGCTAAGATCCCCAGCAGCTGCACTTGCTGCTAAGATACCCAGCAGCTGCACTTGCTGCTAAGATACCCAGCAGCTGCACTTGCTGCTAAGATACCCAGCAGTTGCACTTGCTGCTAAGATGCCCAGCAGCTGCACTTGCTGCCAAGATGCCCAGCGGCTGCACTTGCTGCTAAGATACCCAGCAGCTGCACTTGCTGCTAAGATACCCAGCGGCTGTACTTGCTGCTAAGATACCCAGCGGCTGCACTTGGTGTTCAGATACCCAGCAGCTGCACTTGCTGCTAAGATGCCCAGCAGCTGCACTTGCTGCTAAGATGCCCAGCGGCTGCACTTGCTGCTAAGATACCCAGCAGCTGCACTTGCTGCTAAGATACTCAGCGGCTGTACCTGCTGCTAAGATACCCAGCAGCTGCACCTGCTGCTAAGATACCCAGCGGCTGCACCTGCTGCTAAGATACCCAGCGGCTGCACTTGGTGTTCAGATACCCAGCAGCTGCACTGCACTTGCTGCTACTGTGCCGCACAGGTTACGTTAAATCAGATTGAGACAATTTGCAGCTGCACAACAGCTGCTGACGAGGTGCCGTAGAGTTGTAATTAAAGACAGCAGATTACGGTGCTTATGGAATTAAAATAGTACTTAGTTCTACATTTTCTAACAATAGTTCATTAAAAGTAATTTTCTTCTCATATTCAGAGTGATTGCAATCCAAAACAATAATTGGCAACCCACTTTAACTTTAACTCTTATTTCAATTTTACCCTCGACTAGCGTGGCTCATACACCGGAAAATACTTGAATTGAAAGCGTCCTCTTTGATCAGCTTTCCTCCGGTCTGTCTTTGAACCGAGGCGCTTTACGGTGAAATTACTTCGAGCGAATTTGGCTCACTGGAGCATTGAACTAAAAAATGCCCGTCAACGTAAATAAAATGACGTTCGAAGAAATGTAATCAGCCAGCGCTTGCCTTTGATCTTTTTGGCTTGATGTGTTTTGACGGACTGCCATCGATTGCCTTCGTTCCTCACCGAGTTGAGAGCTCATTTATGCACAGACGCCTTCCAAATAATCTAGGAATGAACGTTCAATTTGCCCATGCAGACTTTGAGATCTTGTGCGAAATTTTTGCGTCGTTGTGAATGGATTTGGAATGAATAAAAGTTTACTGGACCTCGAACACTTTTCGAATAAAAACCATGAGTATTGGAGTGTATCCTAGATCTTAAGATTTTGTGTGAAATTATTGCTGTCGACATGAATGGATTTAGAATGAACAGGGGTTTGATATACCTAAAAAATCCTGGGCGAATAATTTTTAAGGAATAAAGTTTACTCTACATCGTTTGATCTTATGCGAAATTCGAGCTGTCGAAATAAACGGATTTGTATTAAACAGAAGTGGGCTGTAAAATACGTAGCATTACAAGATGATGAGTACCGAACATTAAGTCGTAACAGCTTCCTCTTGAAATGATGGATTTGTGCTCATAATTTTCCAGTTCACTGGGGAAAATCCGTGAGCTGGAGAGCCATCACTTAAGTACCTCTCGCAGAAGTTACCAGTCAAGAGTTACGCCACGGTTTGTCAGAATAAAATCAAGATTCAAGTAAATAAAAAACAGCATTTATATCGCGAACATTTATCCGAACGTTCAAAGTATTTCGTAGAATAGGTTACTTTTTATTTGAGACGGAAGCATAGGAAGAGAATGGCGAGCCGGAAAGTTACCGTCATGAGCTACTGGAAGAGTTTCGAGGAAGAGATTTTGATCTTTATGTTCCTTGCTCAGCAATTTATAACTAATGAGTTCTTGTATTAACAATTTCCTGAAAAAGAATACTTATGACTACATTTCGAGGTTAACTTGGAACATTGATAGTCCAGCACTGAAACTTGATAGTCCAATAATTCGATGGAAACCTAGGCTTCCTCATTCAACTAAAGTAGTACATGATTATTTTTGCTCACAATTTCATGAGCATTCAAAAAGTCCCTGTGAAAGTAGCCAGCTTAGGTTTATGTTCACAATAATGGAAGTTGAGCATGTTATCCAGATAAAAATATTTGTAAAAAGAATGAGAATATTTGCGTTTGTATCGATGGCAGAAAGATGAACATAAATAAATATGACCTTGCGTTCACGGAATTTTTCCCCAGTTGTCCAATTTTGAAGAGAGCTGTGGTATCTACTAAGCCTGTTCCATAGCCTATGAAATTCTCATACAACTATTGAAAGAAGTGTTTCTAAAAATATGAGAATATAACATTCTGATAGTTGAAACGTTCACTAATATTATCATCTCAGTAATAAAATAAACTGCTGGTGTAGCACGACTTAACTTTCAATTTCTTGTGATTGACAAACGCTTTAGAGAGTACCAAGCTCAGAAAATCTGCTTAACTTCACCATCAAATTATCCAGCTCATTTCCGTTCTTGCCAGGGCGATTCCAAGTTGCATTGAACTTCTAGAAATGAGGCTGAGCGCAATGCCCGTTCCAAACTCTGGCAATGCGAGCGTATCACTGGCGACTAGGGTTTCAGTGTCAGCTTGAATTAGGTGAGGTTTTTGGTGAGGTATGTACAGTCGCAGTTGGTGAGCATTGGAGCGTATCACCGATGTGACTGGAGTTGCAATGTCAGCTTGAATTAGGTGAGGTTTTTGGTGAGGTGTGTACAGTCGCAGTTGGTGAGCATTGGAGCGTTTCACCGATGTGACTGGAGTTGCAATCTCAGCATGGATTAGGTGAGGTTTTTGGTGAGGTATGTACAGTCGCAGTTGGTGAGAAGCGTTGGAATGAATCACCGATGTGACTGGAGTTACAGTGTCAGCCTTATAGAAAATACTTAGTCCTTAATTTAATAACATTTGATAGGAAAATAAAATTTATGCTAGGTTTTAAACATTGAATGTGTGTCATGACGATCAGTCATTTTTCAATACATTCTGGTCTCATCATAATAGCAGTACATGTTTTTTTCATAAAAATCCAAAATGAACACGCTATTGCAGATGGTCAAACTGCAGAACGGTGAATATATTGTAAAATAGCTTCACGTTTTATTTGCGAGAATGTTTTGTAATAGTCACTGTAACAAATACATGGTTGTGACACATTATATTAAAATGTGGTTAAAGATTATACTTCCCACAGCAAAACGGACGCGTCATGACGGTACACTAAAAATCTTCATCTCAAATACTCGTATTTTTCAATCCTGAAAAAATTAGTCATTAGGCTTCAGTTCTACTCATCGAAAAAGAAAAGCTGTACGTTCAAGTCAAAACGATTCAGTCTAGAAAAATGCACTAAAATTATTTCCGAATAAGGAGGTAACCGCAGCACGAGAGGAAAAAATGGATTCCGATCAAAGCCTTTCCGCTCGGTGTGAATAGAGAAGTAATTCGAAATGACGAATCTCTTTACCTGAAGAGCTCACGATTTTACGCTTTGGTTTTGCTTCATTTTATAGCTCGACCTCAATTGTGCATTGACTTAGAGTCTTTCCGTGCTGAAGAAAGTTTCAAGTTTGAATTGAGATATAGTTGGCAGTTTATGTCATTTCCGATCATCTTGTGAAAACTTGGTGAATAAGAAATTACGGCCGGAATCTAGCGGTAGGGCAACCTTGCCAAGGCTTGATTTGTTGACTGGGATGCAAAAATATTTATGAAATTTTACGCTTCTTCAGTGATAAATTAAATTTGCGTGTATTTATATTTTCGGCGCTAATCTCTGGCGTGCAAATGTGTGTTGAAATATAAGCAATTTTTAATAAGGTAAGCTCAGTGATCCCAGAAAGACAAGTTATCTAAGTTGCTGATATGGAAGGATCAGTGATCCCACCTAATACAAGTGTTTTAGGTTACCGATATGACAGAACCAGTGATCACTCAAAACCCAGGTTATCTGGTTGATGATATGGTGGGTTCAGACACTGATCACAAAAGATGGGTGATCTTATTTGATGAAATGTCAAAATCACTCATAAACAACGTGGGTTATCAAAGTTGTTCATATGACAGATCAGACAGCGATCGCATAAAACCCTCGCGATCAAGATGCTAGGAAAATTCCGCGAGTGGTCTTTTAGCATACGAATGATCTATACTTATTCGTTTAAAATTTCAAGAATATAAATGAAGGAAAATACAAAGCGATTTCATTCCTGCACTTCTCTGAGAGGCACTTCATACTTAATTACTTGAAGTGTTTTTGAAAAAAACATGTCAATTTTGTAGTTTTTCACGCCGTAATTATTTCAACGTAAGAAATGATATCTATTTTAATTTTATTGATGGCATTCCGTTATACATTTGAATTCTTTGCTTCTTTGATCTAACTTGCGCTGCTAGAAGTTGCAAAGAATAACAATATTTAGTTTACTTCGTGGGAAAATTTAATCAATTTCAAACGCGTGCATTACCGGATGCAGAATAATTTGAGGCTGCAGTGAGCATTCATTCCAGTTTACCTTGAAAGACAATTGAATTTATTTTAAATGCGTGTAACACAGCACGAGAAACATTTCTGAAACGAGTTGTTAACTTAATTGAGCCGATAGATTTTAAAACGAAAACATTAATTTAGTTTACGTTTCTTTAAAGCAATTATTCCTGGTTTTGTCCAGCTTAAATAAAGAAAGATCATTATTGTTAATAGATAGTATTTTGGCAACGAGGACAATGAGAGCGTATCTCACAAACACAAGTTACAATAACACTTGTATAGGATGGACCAAGTTTTATTTCATCACTGAAAGACAGAACAGCAAAATTTAATTTAGTCAATTAGTGACGAAGTTCTGGAGATTTATTTAAATGCTATAAGCTTAGCCCAACCAGACCGCTCTACCGATTTTTCGGTAATCTTCGATTCTACCGCTATATCGCTGTACCTAATGTTCTGAACTGTGCCTAGTACGTGAAAAAAACGCGCCACGAACTAAAAATCCTCAACCAATCGTGGTCAAACCTCATGGTTAGCTATTGCAAATACTCATGAGTTTGGATTGACTCTATGGTTCAGAGCTTTAGGTGTGGTAGGGCTGACAGGGCGAAGCAAATAATGGTGCAGTTTAGAACAAACAACTAAGCTCCAAAATTTAAAACTTGAAATATCAACATTTAGGGTTAACACGTCATGCAATTTTTCAGTATTTCAATGTTCTTTTTTTATGATTGGAGCGGTTTCCATTTGAGTTAAAACTCACATTTAAATAACATTATATACTGAATGAATAATTTTTCTTTTAATTTAATTATTCAGTATATTTAAGAAACTGTTTTATATATTCAGTTATTTTTTTTGAAGAACGATCACTTATTACTAACTAATAAATTAGTAGTCCAAGCTCTGAAAACTGATGTAACTCCACTGTTAATTCATCCGCAATTGGAGGAACATTTTCTCTCGCTTGCCGCAGTTTCTTTACAACAAAAATTTCCTCAAAAACGACCCGAAATTGGCGCATGCCACTGAATTTTATCGCGTAATCACGAAAGAAATTCCATTACGAGAACATATATCTCAGAGAAACTTGCTCTCATTTCTCAGGGATCCTTTTGGTTCCTACTTAGAACGAAACTTAGCAAAATAATCAAGTTTACGTCAGAGTTTGAGTCAGGCCGAGACGACATGCGAGAAACAAAAGCTGGGGAGCTGGCAGGAGGATGCGCCCGGCGTCTGTGTTCTTGGCATGAGGGTTTACTCGTCACGAAAATATCTTGTCGCAGAGAATTATTAAAGGCACAGGAACTTATTACACTTGCCCGCATGGATTTATGAAACGCCATGCAAGGTTTTGTCATGTTGGCCGCAGTGATTTATTAAGGATTTGTCAAACTAACCGCAGGGATTTATTGTACTTCAGCCCAAAGGTTTTTTAAACTTTATTCGGGAATTCAGTGTATTTGGTGCAGAATTTTTTAATATTTGGGCTCACAGACATGTTATGTTGTACTTGGGCATAGGGATTTAATATGTTTGGTTCGGGGATTTAGTATACATGGCTCACGGGTTTTCTTTAATGAAGAATATATTCAGAACGCGAGAGTTAACTAAGGGCAAGGATTCAGGGATTTATTTGGCGCGCAGATTTGCTAGGCGCGAGATATTTTTTGACGTGGGGATTTAATAAGGTTTTGGATTTAAAAACCATAAAACACGGGAATGAAACTCTTGTGCATTTTGTTGAAATTATCGAAAATGGATGCTTGGGTAAATAAAAGCTCATCACACACGATACACAAAAGAAAAAGCATATGTCTATAGTGATCATACAATATTTCAGATAATTTCTTGTAAACAAGTTATATTATTTTCGTTTTTTTTCAGTGCGTTGATGGAATAGAGTCCTTTTTCGAAGTATTTAAATCATATCTTTCTGGTTTCTTCTGCTCAGCTTTTTCTTTTGTTGGCCTGCTTTCCGAAAGTGACAGTAACTGTTCTATTTTGGTCCATATTTTGATTCGAGTTTTAATCATTACTTGTCTTTTTTGTTCGAGTGTATCGTTTGAAAATTGTAGTTAATTTAAGAAGTAAAAGTCTTCCGGATAAAAAGTAAAAGGCATTTAAGAAGTAAAAGGCATGAAAAAGAGGCCAAAGCCAGTGAAATGAATAAGTTGGGAGGGTTGAGTTAAATAGAAGCACAATCAAGCATCTTACTTATATGCCTAAGCACGAGGTCAATTTTAACAAATCAATATTGTAATACACTACGACAATTTCCTGTAAAACTAATAATGCACTTATCTTTCAAGGCATAATTAAGCAATGCATTCAATAATAAGCCTAAGCAAGAGGCAAATTTTATCTTGTCAGTGTTGTAATGCACTGCGAAAATCTATCACTATCATCTATCATTATGCACCCTGTGATAGATGGCTGAAAGAAAGAATCCTAATAGCGTCCTTATTATCCAAGGCATAATTAGGTAATGATTTTAAAAGACTAAACACGAGGTAAATTTCTCTCAGTATTGTAATACACAACGAAACATTTCCCGCAAAAGAAGGCTGAAAGGCAGGGTTCTAATAACGCCCTTATCCTTCAAGGCAGTTAGACTTAATTTAGTTCTGACCAACGCTGGCCCTAGAAGGGAGCTGTCATCTACTTTTAACACAGAACCAAAATTAGGCAAAGCCAAGACTTCTCGTTCTTTCAATTAACACAAGACGGAAAGGGTTTCTTTCCGTCTCGGAAATAAATCAAACGTAAAGGATTTTCGAGACTGTTCAGACGGAAAAGAAAAGGATCAGACAGAAAGGAAAAGGATTAGACAGAAAGGAAGAGGATCAAGACAGAAAGGAAAAGGATCAGACAGAAATGAAAAGGATCAGACAGAAAGGAAAAGAATAAGACAGAAAGGAAAAGAATCAGACAGAAAGGAAAAGGATCAGACAGAAAGGAAAAGGATCAGACGGGAAGAAATCATACGGAAAGAGAAGACGAAAAGGATTTCTTCCCGTGGTTTGACTTAAAATACCTGAAATCAAGCTTTAGAAATTGCGTTTTGATTTCAGTAATCCTTGGTATAGAAACAGTCAGTATAGTAAGTTTACGTTTTTTTGTTCAGCTGCTCGTAGAATTGTGCAACGTAAAAAATTGTGTTACGTAAAAATTGTGCAATGTAAAAAATTGTGCAATGTAAAAAATTGTGCAATGTAAAAAATTGTGCAATGTAAAAAATTGTGCAATGTAAAAAATTGTGAATGCAAAAAATTGTGCAATGGAAGAAATTGTGTAATTTATTAAATGATTTCTCAAGTGTGCTTTGATGTTTGTTTTATTTTTATGTTTAATTCATAATGGATAATTCTAATAGATGATGGATAATGAATTAAACATTAGGGATAATTATGTTTATTTCATAATAAATCGGCCTTGCAGTGGCCGAGTGTACAGAGCGCTTGCGTTCTGTGCTTCCTGTACGGGTTCGAGCCCTGTATGCAGCAGTTGGCGTGAAAAACGCTGACGGGCAAATCAGGGTCGTTGCCTGCAGTGTAGACACTGTCCTCAAGGAATGTTCCCTGGGCACTAAACGAGAGGAAAATAAGGCCTTCAAGCTCGGGCGTGACTAGGGGCCTGGGGAACCCCTATCACGTACATTCCCTGTTAGAGTATCATGACAATGATACTCAGCGACTCTACACTAAAAGAGAAAAAACGCTTGGTATATACCATATACCATTAATTCATAATAACCTTTATTATACAATCATTGAGAACGGAAATTATCTAAAACCCGATGTTAGTATAATGATAGATTTAGGATAACCATGCATTGAGATCGTCCTCTAGAACTTTTTTGAATTGTTGGTCTTCGTAAGAAAGGCCATTTTGAATCCCATTTTTTTAAAAACTTTTTCTAATAAACCACCAACAATATATGATTTTTTACGGAGCTGAATGCTTTTGTGAATTACAACTGAAAACCAGCGAAGATATTTCAACCAAGGAACCCGGAAACTAATTATAATGCGGACTCGACCCTTCTAGCACTGATTTTAATCACGAATCCTACGCATTACATGGCGAAAGACCATTTGCTCAAGCCTAAGATTCAAAAACCAAATTTCCTCATATCGTTTCGACGTAGGCACTTTCTACGCGCCCATTTTTTAGTTCATTGACTCTCGACTCCAGGAACACTTCCGATTATTTTATTATTTCCCGATAACTGCCCCCGCAGAACACTAATGGCAGCCCATATCGCTGCCGCTCTTCGCCCACCAACTCTCCAGGATTCCTCAGAGGCTCCGACAAATTTTTAATGTACAGGACCGCGAACATAATCGCTTTCTCGACCTATTTAAATAAAGTATGCCCAACTACGTGATCGTTCGCTCAACAGTTAGGCGAACGATTTAACCTGGTCAACCTCTCATTAAATTTTAGTATGTCTCGTGGGAGATATGCGAAGGATTCTGCTCATGATGTCTTTCATTTTCTTCCAAATGTTCGAACCCAAATGCGTCCCATATCACTAGCGTTTATCTGACCTACACCGTACGGCGAGAGAACTGAGCTCGATGATGCGATGAAAATTCTCACGTAGTCTTAACGTGCGACCAAAACACATCCTTGAGTTGTGTTTTAGTCGTGCGTTGGTCGTACGGGATCGTTCGTTTAACGTACGACCAAAGCACATCCTTGAGTTGTGCTTTGTTCGTTCGTGGATTGTACGGGATCGTTCGTTTAACGTACGACCAAAGCACAACTCAAGGATGCCTGCAACTGAATAAGGGAAATTTGTATTGGGATTTTTCGACTAAAGCTATCCGCTAGCAGGCATGCTACACAATTAATTACCAGGACTAGAAACTTATGAAGATGTCTGCATCTGACAAGGGGGAAATTTATTCGTTTTTGTGCACAAAACGATCTACTGGAAAGACGACAACACGGTTAATAATCATGTGTAAAATCAGGAGTAGTTACTTATGAAGATGTCTGCATCTGATGCGGGTGAAATGTATTCGTTTTTTTTAAACAAATCTATGCTCTGGAAGGAAGAAAACAGAGTTAAAAATCGTGTGCAAAATTGGGACTGGTTCTGTGGAAGAACCATTCCATCGTTCAAAGGATGAATTATTGTATCCCGACTTTTGGAATTTTTGCATGAAGTTGCGCTTTAAATTCATTCGTTTTATCAGTGTGTCAATTTTTTTAGCCACAAAATTTCATAGGAAAATTTGAAAAATTACCTTAGACATTTTGAATTCGATTTTGAAGGCTCTCTTACCAACAGCATAAAAATCGCTCAATTCTTATTGGTTAAATGTAGAGGCGCATACTTGCTTCACAGAAAATTTATGTTCTATGTAGAATGTTTAATCTTTTCAAGAAATTTTTTTTCGTGCTTTTATGAAGACTGATCTCAAGACTGCTCAAAGTTTAGGTTTAGCCTTAATAATACCATACCTCTCAAATGTATCCTATTTTAAATGAAAGCTGATGAAAATCTGCTGCCAACAATATTCCACGTGGTATAGAAAGTTCATCCAATTAAGGGAACTTTCCTATTGATGAACGTGTTCATCATTTTCGAAATTGCAGTTTTTAAAAAAAATCTGTTAGTAATTGATAAAACTTGCTAATACAAAAACTTTTTGAAGCGAGTCTAGGATTTCAATCTGATATCTGTTTTTAGGAACACCCGTACGAGCACGTGTAGGAGTTTTATTAGGCACCTGGTGTTAACAAGTTTTCTTAAAACTTCTGAAAATAGTCGGTCGAATTATGACGAGCAGCAAAAATGACTGAAATCTGCGCACTTTAAAAAGTTTCGATCATCGAAGGGAATGAGCGTGAAAATTCGTGAACCTGTAATGACTATCAAATGGGAGTTAAAATTAATCATGTAATCTATGTATTTTTATTGAAAAAGGGTAGTACGGTTTTTAATATTTGACGCTGTTGTTTGAATGTTTAAAAAAACTCAGGATGATATCAATTGTTAATGCGTAAAATATGCTTTTGCCGTATTTCATGGTTACAACACCTAAAATATATTTCAACCGTATACCATGTATACCAGTCGTACACCAGTCGAAATAAATCAGTTTCCTGATCTAACCAAGAATAATATGTACAGGGTCAGGTTCAGAGTGAGATATGTACAACAGAAAAGAAAAAAGAAAGAAAAACAGTTTATTTCCAATAGAGATGGTACAAAATTACCATCATTGGTTTTTA
>JACJUY010015089.1:0-16231 GCA_014220935.1 Platorchestia sp. MABIK | reverse complement strand
GCTATAATCTCCTCTCTACGTGAAATTTTGCCCAAATCTAACCCTTTCCCTGGTAATTGTATTTCTCTCAGCTTGTCTTCTCAGCTTTCCAGTGATCAATCACAGCTTGCATGATGGGTTTCCGATCTGAGAAACTCATTAAAATACATTCCTCGAGCTTTTGAGACGTACTTTTGGCTGCAGCATCTGCTAAATTGTTGTCATCTATTCGAATGTGAGAAGGAATCTAATATATGTTGATACTTGACAAGTTAGCCGCTAATTTGGACGTCGAAATCGTGCTGCATTCGACATAGCACTGGATGGTGCGTCCCGTAAGCATCCCTTATGAGCGTGACAGAGAGACGGAAGAAGCAGATACCAAACAAATAAATGAACACACAAACGGTTTTATTAGGTAAGAAGATATCAAAGGCCAAGTTTTCAGCATGTATTTCAGCCGAATACACTGAAGCTCCTTTTGGAAGGGTTGCGTTGGGAACTATGGCACCACACACTGCTGCCGCTCCGGTGCCACTTTCTCCCCGTGAGCCATCCGTGTATAAGACCAAGTGCCCATCGTAGTTTTCTTTTTCTATTCTTTTAAGCTGTTGGTAGATAATGTATACAGGAGTTTAATTTATAGGTAGTTCTGTCAGTTCTTTATTTATGGTTGGTTTTATTCATTCCCATGTAAGAGTATTAACGTGCTTGCCGTGGTAGAATTGTTAGAGGCCTCGCCCTTCCGTGAAGGTGTCGAGAGTTCGAATCCCGGCGCTGCGGGGCGATTTCCCCGCTGGTATGAGTGAAAACTCAAGCATAATACCCCACTCTACCCAGGTGTCGGAAATGGGTACCGGCGTTAAGAGGGATACTGTCATGGTGTCCTAGTGTCAGTTATAAGGCATTTGAAAAACCAACATACAGGATATGGATCAGGCTTGATTGGAAATAAAGCATCCTTAGATGCCGATGTTTTTTGTCGTTGTTGTTGTTAATGTTTAATAGTCTACACGAAAAGTTTGATTTAATTTGAGTTTTTCGCTAGTCAAATGTTTATATTAACATTTGCATTCTGATAGGGATAGTTAGCGTTATATTTCTATTTTGGAACAGTAGTCAATTAGTTAGTAGTTAAAAGAGGAGCACCCATGTTGGTTTCGGACTTCGTGGTAACAGCTCTATGAAAGATAATTTCGTGTGATGTCCGGGGGTATTTTATTGGAAATAACAGACTGTTTGTTTGGCTAGATTTAAATGCTCCCGCAGAGATTCAAAGTGCCTCGCATGTAATTGATTTGAGGGATTTTATAGCTATTTGGCTGACCGAATTATAGATTATTGTACTATAGTAAAGGATTGATCTTGTTATGCTTCTTTCGGGTCTGAGAGTCGTCGTTTGGTCTGTTCTCCAGCTTTGAATCCGGTGATTACTCCTCATCGGGAAAAGGGAGAACTGAGCCACAATTCCCCACTCTACCCAGGTGTCGCAAATGGGTACCGGCTTGATCGGGGGTAACCGTCATGGCGTTAGTTATAAGGCATTTGAAAAACAAATGTACAAGGTGATAAATCTCAAGCATCCTTTAAGCTGCTATTGAAAATACAGGGGGTGATTTAGGAAAGTCAAGTTATAATGAAGTTATCACGAACGACATCAATAATGTTGTATTATATTAATCTTTGAGGCCTTCTTCAAATTCTGCGATGTCATTTATTTCATAATCTTGAATGTATATAAGCACTTTGCGTCGATTGTAGTAAGGGGGTTCACTGGTCGGGCAATTAGTTCCGTCGACATTATCAAGTTTACTGATGCGGTCAGATTGGGATTTGTTTCGAGTTTCTATGGTGAAGCTGTCTCTGCCTGAGTAAGTTGTTCGTTTTGCGTTTAGGCCAGTTATCTAAACTATTCTTTCTTGGGATCAGCATGGATTTCATTTGCCTTTTTCTCCAATTTCCATTCGACAGTGAAAAATTTTGTAAGGTTATCGTTATTTCTCATCTCTTGTTCTATATATGTATAGTGATATCGGTGTGTACTTCCTAATTTTGCTTTGTTTTTCCCACATTCTCTTCCATTCTTTTATTTTATTTTCATGTAATGTTATTTGCTTCCGTTACGTCCAAGATTTTTTTGAGTGTTTGTTCGATTTTTATTAGCGATCGTCCGTCGTTTGCGACTTCGTGTCTTTCTGGATCATCGCATTTGCTCGCCTCTTCGGCCGCGAGTCTACCGAGAACCTCATTTGGTTTCGCTTCCTAGTGGTCTACATGTTTTACGGTTCTCACTGTTTGATTCTAGTAGCAAAATCGTTTCGGTTATTAGGTCAAGTTTTTAATTGCTCTTTTTCATCTTTTCATCACCAGAGCTAGTTTTTTTTGGCTTGTACCACCTAAATTGGCAGCGGCGTTTAAATCGCTTTTGTTGAATTTTTTTCGTTTATTTTCCTTTTAGTGCGCAAAATCCCGGCATGAGGGTTGGTGCCCGTCTCGAAATGTTCGCTGGCTGTCGCCAGAACCGTTCCAGGTTTTGCTTCATTCCCAAAATTAGCAACTCAAATTAGAATAACTCAGACCAAGTAACTTACCACTAATTTCAAGAATTATTATGAGGTCCTTGAAGGCTGGGCAAATTAAAGGGAAGATAAATACACAATTGGGACCCCAAGCTCCGAGGAGCAAAGGCCGGCCACCTCCTTAGTTCTGCTCAATAACAGAGATATGAAAAAAATTTATAAAATATTCATCCTTCGAAATTTTTGACCCTTAATGATAGATAAAAGAGCAAGATTTGACAAAAGTTGAAAATATTCATTCTTCGGAGGTAAACTTGAAGATAGAGAATAGAGCATTAGGGAATTGCAACGAGAACACCACGAGAAGTTGCCGGTTGAGCTGGATGCTTGATAGTGAGCAGGAAGTTGGTATCAATCCTTGCTGACGACTTCGCTACCTCATTTTTTCTTTCACGCTTTCGTTGAAATAACATTTTGGAACATCGGCCGAAACAAGCGATTCATAAAGTATTTCCTGGCGTCNTCTGTATTGGAAATAAACTGTTTTTCTTTTTCTTTCTTTCTTTTATCTACCTTCACCGAGCTCAAAATTAAATAATCGGTACCTGTAAACGTGTTCAAGGGAACACGTAAAAGTTCTCCATCTCTCTCTCCTGAGTAATGAGCCGATCTCACAGCGTTACTTTCTTCACATAAAAGACGTTCTATTTCAATCAAATAGTACGCATCATTTCCGGCATTAGTTTTTAATGTGCTTTATCACTAACAGAAGGACGCAATGACGAATAGTCTCGTTTTCCAATTGTCGGGTCGAGAATTATGGCCAAATTTACCTTTTTTCTCCAGGGAGCTACATCGGGCTGGTATGGCCAGGAATCTAACTGGCGACACCACCACACCCATTAAGGTACGGTAATCTCATCTCATTAGGAATTTTTAAAAATCTGATGTTAGCCTGTCGTTTAACATCCAATAATCGTAATCAATGATATATGCAACTATTTTTCAATGAATAGAAAACTTCATTACCTTTAATTTGATGTGACGTTATTGATCACGCCTTGGTTCACTCAGGTTAATTTCAGGGTTTCCAAACATTTAAATATAATAATTACGTTCATTCACATGAAAATCAATGAGAAGGTAGTGCTCTTGGAACTTAAATCAATCCATGCATGAGATATCTTGTTTAATTACCATCACTGACAAGCTTTCGAATTTCTTCTGAATCCACCTTTAGAAGAGACGTTTCGTTTTCTACGGAACCGCACTTTCTCGCACGCTCAAATGCATTACCAATCATCTATTTTCAAGATGAAATTCAACTTCATTTAAATGCAGAACGAAGTTAATTTTTTATGTTTATGCTCATCTAACGATTTGAGGTAAGATTGCCTAGTTGTAGTAGTAGTAGTAGTAGTAGTAGTAGTATTATTAGCATTAATTTGCTGGCGCTTCAGTAATTCGTACAATATCGCGCCGTAGATCTCACAGTTCAATAATACGAAATTCACATCGTTACACGGGAGCACACTATCTAATTGTCGTTCAAAGTTTGTCACAATCACCATTATGGAAAACACAGCAGCAGCCATCACAAAAACCGCTCTAATTGCCACCCACATTGTTGTCATCTTATAAGAGCCACAGTTGATCTTTGTCGGGATCATCCACAGAGGCATGCACAATCCGCAAGCACAGGACAGCCCAAACACCCCGTAGGGGATTTCAGCTGCCCACCCATTTATGGCCGGGCGCCTTACCCACGCTGAAATCCCCAGAGGCATCTATGCAGCGCAGTTTAGTCATCCACATTTCAGACGTGAAGAAAGTTCCCCTTGCTTACGCTGTTCTTTTCTGGTTAAATTTCAGATATCAAGTTGCATTTCTCTAGGAACATCTTAAGCGCTGTCACACTGAAGTTGAGCGCTCAATTTCCTTGAGCATTCCGGTCATTACATCCTCATCAGGACCTCGCAGTCTCAGGGAACATACATTCCTGGCAGCAGCATATCGAGGACACTCAACAAGAAAGTGCTTGACAGTCAAAGGAACGTGGCATCGCTCACATCGTGGTTGCGGCTGCCGCTCCATCAAGTGTCCGTGCGTCAATCGGGTATGGCCAATACGAAGGCGGCAGAGTATCACCTCCATCCGGCGAGGGAGACAACTAGACGATATCCACTCACGCACGGTGGGTTTAATACTTCTTAATTTGTTATTAATTATTCTGTCCCACTCCTGTTGCCACAAACTTCTCACTGCAGCTTTTATCCGAGGGTAGTAGTCTCAGAAGGGGACCATCAAGTTCAGCATTTCCCCGTTTGTCTCCGCAGCTTGCTTAGCCTCCCGATCAGCTCGCTCATTGCCTATCAATCCCATCAGATTGCCTATCAATCCCATCAATGAATGGTCAATAACATTGCGAAATTGGAAAATCAGCGCATTTTTTCATTGCTCTGTTTTCACAAAGTGCTATAGTTTTGTTCAGACTAGCGTGTTAATCCTTCATTGTTTCTCTTTCTCGCAACGTTTTCAGCCGCTGATGATTAAGAACAAAAGCCAGTTTGGGAACGTAGGTTCTCTCAGATATGGAGACACGCTTCTTCCATCGTGCTTCTTGCTAGGTTATGCACAAAAAATTTTACTTCGGTAGCTTAAGCAAAAGAAAACAGCCAATTCTCTCCCAACAGGAAACAGCAGCTGCTAACGATACTAGGGTGCTGATGTTAAGCTAAGTTTAGGATTCTACTACTTTCTCTGTTGAGAGAAAAATCCATTTCAACTTTCGTTGGAGAGTAAAACCGTAGCTGTTTCTCTAAACACAAAAATTTCCATTTTGAAGGATAAAAAAAAATCGTCAAAATTCCTGTCTCTACTTCCATAATTTTATTATAAAATATAATAAATACAAAGTGCTAAAGACGTACAGTAACAAAAGTCGCCCGCACCTACTCAATTAGCACTAACAACCAGCAGCTGTGACCATTTGTCACATCTAGAACTGATCCCGAATTTTATACCAGTGAGACGGCTCTCGGTATTACAACAGACTCTCTCATGGTAATTCTTCAATCGGATTCCCACTGCCACAATGTTTGCCATCATGAAGCACCTTCTACTTCTTTGAGCCACTACACTTCTCAATGGTGCTCAACGTCTCCATTAAAGCCAGGCACTCACAATACAGAGTGGGAACCGAAAAAAAAAACACCTCGTGGTCCGAAGTTGAATGTTTCCCATGAGAGAAGCTGGTAAATCGTCTACTTCAGTCAAAAAGAGGAAGGTGATGTTAATATACTTAGTACAAGAATAGCTAGATTTTTTCAACAGGCCTTTCGATACGTTGTCAGGAATTGTTCCGACCTCGGAATGAAGCAATCGATTTAGGCATCATAAAACCACACACTGCAATGAACAAAAATCTAACATCACACTTTAGCTCGGTAATGAACATTCATAGTTTGTACAACACTTGGAAGTCAATCACACAAGTTCTAGCAACATTCACTCCGTCAAAAACTAAAATCAGCAGCTATTGATTTGAGCAGTAGCAGCTGCAAGATCATACCAAGAAAAGAAAAAATTACCACAGGCTGAGGTTCTTTCAAATACACCATTGAAATGTAGTAATTATGTTAGATTCGGAATTACAAGACGTTGCATTGGCAAAAAATTAACCAAAATCGTCCAAAAACCCTAAAACAAAAATGTGAAGGAAGTCTAGGCACAAGAAACAAAAGAAAACCTCGTCGCACGAGACGCGGCCACTCAACCGACATACAGGGGCAGTAACAACATAAAACAACTATTAAGTCGTAGGAAGCATATTAAGGTATCGCAATTGCCAAGAGAAAGTCACGGTCAGGATAACTTTCCTGCACGTGGGCATAAAACATCATGAATATTTTCCACAGCGACATTTACAAAACACTGAACTCTTAAACTTCCCCCGTACAATATTGCGATGCTGATATGACTCAACGTACACGTTCTCTACACCCAGCAGCATCTAAGCGACCTACTCATTTAGCCTAGAGACCACGGTCACTGGCTATTTGCAGAACTCAACATTTGAGTATAAATTGAACAAACATTATTTCCATCGAGTAGGCGGAACATCGAGAAGTGACGAACACTGAACTAACCCTCAACGGGGATGGGCCTAAAATACAACGAAGGTAACAAAAGCAATCGCTTATTTAGCGTTTAATTTACGTGGCTGATGAATATCTAATTTCAAATGAGACATCTCGCTTCTAAACTTCCCGAGAAGAACAAAAACAATACAAATTACAACATTATTTCGAACGAGTCCTCGGGATCCGTAAATTGCCTGATCCTTCACAACACAAGCACGTCCGGAAGTCTGAAGCCGTTCGTACAGCAGATTTCCACCTAAGACGAAGACTCACATTTCCACACACCGCTCGTCACCAACGTTTAGCCTTGAACACCAGTCCGCGCACGCTGGAGGAGTGTAGCACCAGCAGCAGTGAGATGCCTTACTACCCACACAACACGACTTAGAAGAGCAGGGTGCTCATGCCGCCGCCGACTTCGCTCTGTTCTTTCACGAAGATTTCGAAGTACTGGTAGATGATGGTGACAGCCAGTAGGATACCTGATGCAAAACAAAACTTCTCATTACTCACAGAAATTATGGCTAAATGCGGCCTAAATTTTATCTGTATAGAATAATCATCTCAAGATGAAGGAATAATTCTTGGTTGACTGTCAATACAACAAACTTTCTAATTCTCCATCTAAACTACGTTTACAAATATCCATAAGAATTGTGACAGTAATTATTATTTACACCTCTTTTAAAACCTATCACCATTTATATAACCACCATCATTAAACTGGCACTAACATCACGTAGTCACCGACAACAGAATGAGCTGCAACTAGGCAGAGAGCGTAAAGAAACACATCAGGAAAAAAATTAATAGACACGATATCCATGGAGGTTATTTACGACAGAGGACCCGTTAAGTCCCGTGGGGCGTGGACACTTTGACCGCACTTGGTTAAACTCAAGTTCAACTTTCAACTCAAATTTAAAGCCAATCACAGTAAGCAATTTTCAAATTAGCAAACATTAACTGGGTTGTGCCTTCATTTCGTTTCAATTAAATATTTTTGAAAACAGAGTCAGTGACTGAAAACTGGTCGGTCAGCAGCACAATGCAAATCCCCTCCGTGGTGCACGCCGCGGTCAGTGTCAAGCATGCACTAGACAGATTAGGCGCGGCCTGAATACTCAACTTCAATTCAACCCATCACAGTCAACGTGTTCAAGGGATATTTCTAACAACTTCTAAATATAAATTAAAGACTGAACTTCAGTTTAACCCATTGCAGTCAACATCAGCATGCGCACACTTAAATACATTCGCATACGTTCAGCTTGCGCACACATTCAGTTCGGACCAAGACACACAAGACGCGGGCCTCTCACCAGTGCCAGAGCCGATGGCGCCCATGAAGTCAGCGAGCACAGAGAGGGCCCCGATGCAGAGGCCACCGAAGGCGGCGGCGGTGGGGATGTAGCGGTTGAGCTCGTGTATCATGGACTTCTCGCGGTGGCCGCGCATCACCATCTGCTGCTCCTTCAGCTGCTTCGCCACCTGAGCACGGGAGTCGCGTGCAGCATTGAGACAGGGGTCGTTTTGGGTGGCTGCTATTTGGGCAAATAGCTCATGTTGCGATCGAGAAGAAACGCCAATGAGATGCTGAATATGCTACAATAGTATGGCTATGAGGAACATTTTGAAACCAGCTAAAATAATAGAAGAAGAACGAGTATCATTTACTAGCATAGCAGCGTCTCGCTCACCTCGCGCCGAACATATTATTTTTCTTATGGTTAATTTTCCACTTAATGAAATTAGAGACGCTATAAAATGTAGGTGTACTCCCCAAAGACATCTATTTTCCATTTGGATAAAGCTATACAGTAATAACTTCATACCTAAAATTGCCCGAGTCTCGAAACTTTTTCAAATTGAAAAGAAAAATGTTCTCAATGCTCTAAACAAGCTCGTGGAGCTGGCCTAAATTTCAGTTTGCTGAAATGAGTACAGCTGTTTGACTTTTTATTATAAAGAATCATTACATTGATTTCCAGAGATGAAACTGATCCAGCCTTCAGTTCCTGCTCTTGATAAAAATTCAAACAAAGCTTGAACGAGTCAGCCTCTGCTCACATCTTGACTCTGGAACAATTAACAGAAAACCCATTCTGTGCATGCTCGAAAATCCTGACACAAAGAGAAAAAAAAAAGAACTATTTGCATAAAAGCATCTTGAAAATCCCAACCCAAAAAAAAAAAAAAAAACAATTAGCATCAAGATCAGCTAAGATTCCTTAGCAGAAGATCCAGACACATCAATCCACCAGTCTCCACATGTAAAATCCCGACACAAACAAAAAAAGAAACGAATAGCATTAAGATGAGCTCACATCCTTGGCAGAAGATCCAGACACATCAATCCAGGTTTTGGAGAAGAAGGCGCAGGAGCCGAGCATGAAGATGACGTAGACGATGGCATGGAAGGGGTTGTCGACGATGTGGCCGAGGCTCTCAGGCGGGGACATGTAGTAGCAGAGGCCGCCGATGGGGTACGAGGCGCGTCCCGGTCCGCCCTGGCCGTGGTCCGCCCACACGCCCAGCAGGCTCACCAAGAAGTTCCCTTGGAACTTCACCGCCAGGATCTGAAAGCATGGAAACGCTATATGATATCGTAGGAAACGCTAAATAATATCATAGGCAACACTGAATAAAATCGACACCAAGAAGTTGCCTTGGAATTCCATCGCAAGGATCTGAAGGCATGGAAACACTAAATAACATCGTACAACCGACACGGCTCCTCATGTGAGGTGACGGAGGGAAGAGTCACTAACGCAACTGCTGAAGCACATGTTTTCCACAGGCTTTGAACCTAACAGAACAGGGAGTAAAGAATGTGCTGCTGGACCATGCTGTGTTGCTGAGCTGTTCCAGTCACGTTGCAGAGAAGCGCTCAATCCCCAATTTATGACTAAGCAAAGATTGAGAGAATGGACTAATAAGCTCGAGTTTTTTCAACGTAAACGTTTTACACTAGGCAGTTAATTCTTCCCAGTTTGAATATACCAAGTAAAGCCAACTTAAAGGTTAGCAATCAATCCTGAGTAAAATTTGACAAAACAAGGTCTATCACAAAATAAATTATAATTCGATCTATAGCCTAAAGAAACGATCATATTCTCTCCACACTCTGAACATAAATTACACATACAGTGAAGGTACCGCAAACGATTAAGACGTCAAGACCAGAAACAGTACTCAAGCATTATTTAATGAGGTTTCAGACACAGACAAATGGACAACGCAAGACGCGTCTTTAGAAATAATAAAACATTAGAAGTCATATTGATTACAATCATTTATTAAGAACTGCTTGGTACTAGTTAGCCATAGCATCAATACACTGAAGCTCGTGCTCTGTGCATGTTCAGTAAAATTTATTACTAAAAACCTAGACTACTTTCTGATGAAAAACTTAGAATCCCTGAGAGTAAGCAACAAATGTAACCTTATATGTAAAATTTGTGTAAGGAAACTTCAATTCCAAAATAAATGACAAGTAGGTAATCTTTGGTTTCGAACAAATTCATCAATCCAAGAGTACGCAATTCCATAACAAAATGTAGCACTTTGATCAACTGTTCAGTAAAAACAAACTAAATACCTGTATAGAAATAAATAGATTAGATGTTAGTTTAAGCCACCCTAACCGATAAAAAAAAAAAGCTTACCGAAGAGAGGAAGGCACCAATTGGTTTGGAGATAAGGGAATCCAGAATCTATGCAGAAGGAGCATAGAAACATTAAGGTGAGAAAAGAGTTCATGAAACAAGATGGAAGTTGAAAAAGAAAGTAGGTGCTGAAAAACAAGACAGCAGTGAACAAAAAAAAAAAAAAGGTGATCCATAACATAACCAAAAACATTTTATTTTAAGAAAAAAAAAGTCTACCCAACTCTCATTTCAGGACCTCATACGCTTTCTCTCTTCGAGTGCCAATTTCCATAGATACAATAGTTGTATTCCTCTGAGTTAAAAAAAAAAATGAAACACACGTACACATAGAAAAACAGCTCAATAAAACAGAACTGAACACATAGAAAAGTAAAAAGAGCCACACCTGCGAGAGGATGTAGAGATTGGAGACGAGTGCTGACTGCAGGATGATGGGGATGTTGGAGGTATAGAAGAGCTTGATGGGGTACGAGGAGTACTGGCCTCTGTAGCGGGCAGACTTGATGGGCAGGTCCACACGGAAGCCTTGAAAGTAGATGACGATGCCGAAGATGAGCACAGTGGCCAGCAGGTTGGTGAGGTTAGGCAGGTTCTGGCGGTAGAAAGCCTCACGCAAAGCGCGCACCTACAATGAGAAATTAGAATTCAAGAAACAATTCATTTTAACATGGGAGTTTCACTTGGGAAATCGCTAGCCACGAGAAATTTGATTCAAAGAAACAATTCACTGTGGCATTGGCTTCCTTGGGGAATCTCCAGCCACGAGAAATTTGAATTCAAGAAACAATTCATTATGTTGGAGATTCATTTTCTTGGCTCACATGGAGAATGAGTAAACTATACAAAAGAGCATTAATTTTTTCGAATACAACGTAATTTCCTAATAAAGACCAATTTTTACACTCACTAAGCCCAGAAATGACAGAATACTTGGGTATTTTTACAGTTGCAAATCCCAGAAATGCCAATACTTTAGTACTTCAATGCTTCCAAATCCCACAACTGTCAATGCTTGCTAAGTTCAGAAATGGGACAGGGAGAAAAGAGAGGCGGCACCTTGTCTTGGCGTGTAGCCAGCAGATGGAAGAGCGCAATGAGGGCGCCCTCAAACTCGGTGCCGCGTCCCGTGTTCACCGTGGCGGGCGAGAACGCCTTCCACACGATCGTCTCGCAGATGTTTGTTGCGATGAACAGGGATATGCCAGAGCCCAGACCGTACCCCTGGTGGAACAGGACGATAATGATCACTACATCACTCACAAAATATCACCACAGCTCTCACCCAATAAAACTAAATTTGCTTCTCTTATCGTTATGGAATTCATTCCAAGAAATGCTTTGGGGTGAAAATGAAAAATGAGTCTAGGAAATATTCAAAGCAAAACAAAAACTAGAGCAACCTTAAAATTAAAAGAGTAACTAATAAATAAAATAAACTCCAGTACATCTATTACTTGATTACTTCCTAGAAATGAACAAGACAAAAAAAAACTAACACCAATAGCTGACTTTAATAATCCTAATAATACGAATTCCTGAAAGAAATAAAATTGCAAGTCACAGTTGACACAATAGCCACATAATGATGCCTGATTCCACTGACCTCACATGCCGTAGCAAGAATTTTATACGTTATAAATCTGCATTTAATGAGAATATTTCCTAGATTCATCAATAACAATGGCTTTACACAAGAGTATTGTTAAAATTGTGATCCTCATAACAAAGCTGTCAAGATGGGACTCCCAGTTCAGTATTTTAGGTTTGTATTTCTAATGTTTTGAGAAATAGGTCCCCATAACATCTGAGAAAGGCTTTTGTTTATTTCAAGGTGATAACATTACAAATGTACCATCAGTTTGGCAATTCATTCAGTGAAGACCAAAATAACAGAACCAAGAGAAGCTACCTCTAAATGCTTGCACAGAAAGAACTGAACCATAAATTTTATCTTTCAGCAGTGCTTGCAGGCAAAACAGAGGCCACCTTGTCAGTATGCTACAGCTTGTCACAGTAATTGAAGCAAAATTAGCAACGAAGGATGCACCATTAGGGAAAACCAGACTGTCTACCAAAAGGCCGTGCACAAAACCACACTTCATGACAAATTTTGAATGGTTCAACAATAACCAAATGAGTGAACAGCTAATGAGACAGAAATAATGGTTGAAATTAAGCAGTTAACCCCAGACCCCTACCAAAACCTGGGATTGTACACAAACCCACCTTCTGGAGCAGCTCATCCAGTAGCAACACAATGAGGCCAGACACGAAGAGCTGGATGATGATGAGGAGGCAGATGCCAGCACCCAGTTCAGAGGGCTCTCCGTACATGCCAGTCATCACGTACACGATGGCCTGGCCCAGTGTTATCACAAGACCAAACAGCTTCTGTGCTCCATTGAACAATGCTCGCTCTTTTGGAGAGTCGCCCACCTGGTAAAGTAGGCAAATCTATGAGCATCACAGTAATGATTAAATCACTATTCACAAACAAGTAATTGCTGAGTGAAGAAAGCACTCATGAGGCATATAAGTTCTATCAGAAATGCTAAATGAAATGACAAGCATTGCAGGCATGCAAGAATCCTATTTTATGAGAATGCATATGTTTTCCAACAAAAAGCCAACTCAATTTCAAACCCCCAGCACTAACAAACTAAGTTTGGCTAAATCCAATCATTATGAACACTAGCTCTGCTTTTCAACTTTTTTGTTAATTATTCACATAGACCAAACAAGTCTGACACCAATACAAATGGATACTATACTCATCAAAAATAAATAGGTATTAGGATTAATCCTTAAATTGATGTTGCTATTGCTCATGCTGTAACCTGTAGCAATACAAACAAAGCATGGTACAAACATAAATTTTGATATTTCAAAGTTATCACAACTAGTGAGAGCTATATACTGAACTTACATCTAGGAGCTTAGCTCCAGCAAGCAGTTGCATGATGAGAGAAGACGTTACAACGGGAGAGATGCCCAACTCCATGAGTGTACCTCTGTTGCTGGCTAAAATAACACGAATCCAATAGAAGGGGTCAGCTGAGTCTGAAGACATAATGCCAAATAGTGGAATCTGAAACACAAGGATAAAATTGTTATAATAACTAACAACAAATTAACTGCACCAATTGATTGAAGAGATTCATGATAGAAAATGAAAATTTGTTTCACATTTTTTGTTGAAAAATTTTAGAAGAAATAATGGCATATATCAAGAACAAGTTCAAGGAACGTCATAAAGTATGAGCTGTACGTCTGGTAGCAAAAATCCAAGACTAGAACTACAATGGCCACTGGTGTCTAGATGGCCATCTGCAGTCTATACAGCAAATGTCTTCACACAATCATTGCACAATTTTATATACCATATCATAAGTACAGCATCAAATGTTAAGACCTCATGAATAAATAAAATATGACAAACTGAAATATAAGCTTACTTGGCAGCACACAAGGAAGATGAAGAGAGTAATGGCTGTCCATAAAACCTTCTCCTTAAACTGAATTTTGCGCTCTGGCTTTTGAATTTCCGGCAGGACGGCACAGAACGGCCGGATCATCTCCAGAAACTTGACTGTGGGAATAATTAGAAATCAGATGTATGGAAAAAAAGCACCAATGAGCGCATATATTAATTTCATATCTAGTGAGGCCTTTTTGCTATTTATGGAATATTTTGGATGTGGTTCCCAAGGCTTCATCTAATCAGTATTTGCTTTAGCACAGTTTAACATTTTCAGGTAGCATGTTACCATTTTCTTAAAATGCTAAAGCTCTCAAAAATATGTGGAAGTTATTTACACAATTATTGCACATAAAACAGCTATATTACCCAGAGTTTCCTTGCAGAATGTCTGAGATAAATTAAATTAAAGCTTACATAAATTGTAAAGACATGAAAATTATTAACAAGAACTAAAGTCTACAATACTTCCCTATTGTTTGAAATAAAGCCTAAAAAGAGAATCGCAGAAGCAGAAGACACCAAAACTTGCTAACATATTTTGTTTCTAAAAATTCAGGCTCGACTAAAGATGACCTATTTAAGGCAAGCGTCCCCCATAGGAATCCAGGATTTTGAGAAAATTTGAGAAATAGGGATTATTGCTGCTANTAGATTTTTGAAAACCCCCCCTTAAAATATCGTTTTCTCTGGTTTCCCATTTTCTTTTCAAGAAAATCGCAATTTTTCATAGAAGATAAACGATTCCAAATTGCGTTTCCTAACAGTATACCAAATTTCATTGCTCTAGGTTCAATAATAAAAAAAAAGGTCCAAAAGGGGACGCTCACCTTAACAAGCAAAATGTACTAACTCTCTCCAGCATTTTACATACATAAAATACTTTAAAATTGACAGAAAAGATCTCACAAAGAACCACTTGAATCTTTTTGATTCCTTCTAGAAGTGTACTACTAATATTTAAGAACTTCCTTCTAGAACTTCGAAGCTCAAAATAAAAATTGTGCACAACATGCCCAGTTACTTTTATCCACCCAGAAAAGCAGAGTAAAAATTTTTATGAAAAACTAAACTACTTTATCAAAAATCACTTCAAGACAAAGTAAAATTTCATCTTTCTCGCTTAGCAATGCACACTTAAAAAAAATGTTCCAGCACAGATCGTCTACAAACTTTCAAAGTGGTCAGTATATTATTCATGCACTAATGCTTCATTTATTACCATAATTATTTTCAAAGCAATGGCATCACTAAAACTTAATTGTTGCAATGCAAAGAAGTAAATTTTATCCAGTGCATCAGTAGAAATCCAAACTAGTCTTTACATGGGAAAGCGTGTTAAGATTAAATTATGACTCATAATATAAAGCGTATTGCATCAATTTATAATACTTACACCCCATTTTGAAGATCGCTTTTGCCTAACTTAACTAACAAATGTTACTATACGAAGTAAACGAAGCGATATGCTCTCAATGTAGAACGAAGTACGCTGCACCGAATGACGGCACTGCTCAGCTTCTTCTAACCGAAACTATAGTTGTTTGGGGTAATCTAACGATAACCCTGAATTGCGAAATATTCCTAAATCTTTTATTTCATTTTATAAATTTGATTCTCTGAGCTGCCTGAAGTTATAATTATTCTCTATATCTGTGTGAGGAAAGTATATTTTATTCAATGCGTGCCTAGATTTGTTAAAATCTCGTGCGCAGAAAATTTATTGCAGAACAAATGCATCTCATTATGCATAAAAATAACCGTTCTCATTTGATCTATAATTTGTCAAAGCTTTACTGTTTTATAAAGTCATATTACAACGTAAACATACATTTTTGGTTAAAAAAATGAAAATAATTTATACCCTATAATACTTTTAAATGGGGTATTTCCAGTATGTTGAAGCGACACTACACCAGCGAAAGAAAACGCTGTCAGTGGACGTGTCAGAAGTTCCAGTAGTAGCCTCCAGGTGGCAGTAGATGTTCCGTTGCACATGAAAACTTCAACACGCGGCGAATCAACAGGAGAAAACTTGCCAACGGGAATTCTTTTTC
Organism: Platorchestia sp. MABIK; assembly: GCA_014220935.1. Taxonomy (NCBI): domain Eukaryota; kingdom Metazoa; phylum Arthropoda; class Malacostraca; order Amphipoda; family Talitridae; genus Platorchestia; species Platorchestia sp. MABIK. The sequence continues at coordinate 385 of JACJUY010015089.1, read as the reverse complement.
CAAAATTTCAGTTAGACAAAAGTATGAGTCTTAGGATCCACAATAAAATGTATTTTATGGTTTAAAAACTGATTTCAAGCTTCTACTGATTGAAAAAACAATTGTGTGGCGAATGTAAAATCCTTTCATTTTTTTATTGTGTACAATTCGATTTAAATTTTCTCCACTTCTTAAGCGTGAAAGGGAAGAACACGAATGAAATTTTCCCTCTATACAAATTGATATGTTATACGGACTTGAAATTAAAATTTACGAATTTTTCCTACTTGGTTAAAAGGCTCTCAGGTGCCACTCAAAAGAGCAAACTGACCACCGGCGCGCCAAATTTCGACCACTCGCGCGAACACGAACTTGAACACAATCTTTCTCCCTAAAAACAGGGTAA
>JACJUY010015086.1:0-16236 GCA_014220935.1 Platorchestia sp. MABIK | reverse complement strand
CACCGAAAATTTTGCGCCTTCAAATCATCCATGGCCAACTATGAATTTCACGTCCGTGCTCGACCGCGCATAGTTTAGAGCGCGTAGAGGGAGTGTTAAGGCAGAGCAGGCCGACCAGCCTATAAATCGTACATAATCGACCACCACGTCCTTAATCCACCGGCGATACGTCCTTGATTTTCAATTGGGTATGCGATCAATTTCGCATGAGAACCTGTATGCCTCTTTGTATTTGTGACTGGCGTCGTTCTGTATGCCGTGGAAGCTGCTTGAAACAGCAAAACACGTCCCCCCAAGATGCCATATTTTGTTTGCATTTTTTCAATAAGATTACGGACTCAATTTAAATGACAGAATTATCTTCAACAGTAGTAAATTCCATATTGTGGCATATCAGTATTAAAGGGTATCACGGCAGCTTTTACCGCTCATTGTTGCGTGTTTTAGAGATATATTTATGAATAAATTATGCATAAACATACCTCCAGGCTGATTATCCAAGACAGTATTAGAAGTTCTTGAAATCAATTTTTTTAATTTGAGCTCGAAAAAGTTTGAATTATTCTGGTAAGTAATATACACTCGGTAATCAACACATCTTGTCGAAAACTTATGCCCTTTCGAGGCCACTTAATTCTTTTTAGCATGGTCATGGACAACATTCTCTTGGGTTATATTTCAAGTTAAAGATTCTCATCTAATTGCTAATGTTGTGATAGTCATTGACTACACAAAAAACACAATTAAAGCCAGTTTATAGTGATCGTGCAGTTAAGTGTTTATTCAAAATACAAGGACCGCGCCGGCACCAAAGAACGCATTCATATGCTACCATTCCTTCTTCCATGAAAAAGCAATTTGCTCCTCTTCAATCTTTTTTTCGTTAATCGTTAGCGTTCTAATTGATATGAGCAGCCGAACGGCCATCTGAGGTCTATTTTGCATTTCTTGCATTCAAGAAAAAGAAGATTTACGTGATCATAGAGAAGACTTGGTTTTTATAAATTCATTACCGCATAGCTATTTCATAAGAGCACGGAACTCTGGTGAAACCACTCGATCTATGAGTTAATAGTTTCTAAGTAATGATCTACTAACTTTCACCGAGAAGTATTTATACACAATTTTTTATCTGTTGATATGCTGCAGTCCTAGTATTTATAGTCCTAGTATTAGGGTGCCTCTTAAATTCCGTTACGAGGAAAACTTTTAACTGATGTTCATATGAGTATTTTATTATTTCATAAGCTAAGCAGAGTGCTAAAATGTAAAAGCTATTCATATGAGTATCATTTACTTTTTTCGGTAACAGAAGTTTTGGGGCAACAATCCCGCAACATGGTAGTAAAAAATTTACTAGCTCTCAAGATGCCATAGGTTGCTGAAATTGAAGATTAGTATAGGAGTTATTAATTTTAGGGTAGGAAAAAAGTCCGTTGCAAAAAATGTATGAAATGAAATCAAACATAACAGTAACGCTTTCTCATGCAATAAAGTAACTAAAACGGTGGTAATAATTAAAATATAACTAAAAATGGGATGTTTTCTCATATGCGAGATGCAATATTTCTATTAATACTGGATTTTTGAGGGAATATTAGGAAAAATACTGTGTATAAAGGGCATAAATCTCCAGAAAGAGAATCTGTAGCAGAGCTAAATAATAAACTTTTTTTCACGTTGAGAATTACGCAAAGAACTCCGCAAAAAAATACTAAGAATACTTGAAAAAAATCATGACGGAATTGAAAAACTCTCACAGAATCAAAGAAGCACCTTGAAAAATTACATAAGAGTATGCCAAGTGCTAACATATTCCTTTTTATTGAGCGAAAAGCATCTTTGCTCACCTTCCTTTTGCAAGTGCTATAACTAGTGAATAAAGAGAGCACAAAGATAAAATGTTGATACCATCTATAATCAAAAAATTCCATTTTAGATACCAGAACAGAGATACTATATTTGATTCGTATATTCAAGAATATCACAGATGCGTCAGAGACACCGTCGTTACAAATAACCACAAACAGAAAAATACAAAATATTCATGCATTCATTTACGTACCTGAAATTTTAGTCAACTAGTGAAAACAACTTCTCACATATATACAAGTAGCAAACACACGCGACTTATTTCTACTTTGACTCAAATCTTCGTCATACTAACCGTACAAAATTAGAAATGACTCCACCCTCACATACGCTTCCACTCGTATCTTAAAATTGAGGACTAAACATTCTCTTTTGCATTTTCATTTTTTCCACACCTCACACCATCGCAAGTCATAAATTATACTAATTGTATTGACATATTCTTTGACATTCATTCTCATTTTCAATCACATGTCTGCAACTTAAGAGACAATTTGTTGTACAAATGTTGAACCCTTTAACAAATCACTAATTGACTAATGTAGGGTCTGTTTTGCTTCTCTAAAATATTTCTTTATAGATCTGACCATCTTTATGATCTACAAATGAAGTCAATGTAGGTGCAAGTTAATATGCTAAGCAATCTAATTTACCCAAAATTAATTTTAATCTGTGATTCGTGTCCTTAGAAAGCATATTTCCTTTCCAACAATGAACTGATTATCTCCAATTTCTAGACCTTTCAAAACTGTTGAAGTTCATGCTGTTATAAAAATTTCACGAATTCACCAATCAGTTTACTAAAACTCTTTAGGCAATAAAGTGCTTCACAAACGCTAGTTTATAAAATGTAACGTTTCAATGTAACGAACATAATCATCAGGCTGAAAAGAACTAGCAATTTTCTTGTTACAAATGTAAAATGCAAACAATTAAAGTTGACAGGACTATTCATATTGTTAGCATGATTCACGAGATGTTCAATAGAGAACTATAGTTACACATTTAGACTAGAAACGATTGCACAGGTCTAAATGAGTAACCATAGTACAATATTAGAACATCTTGTCAACGTAATGTGAATGTGAAACTATGAATAAAATATTACTTGTTCTTTTCAGCCTGTTGATGATGTTTGTTACATCAAAACATGGTATTTTATAAACTGACATTGGTGCCTTGATGTAGCATTTTACAGACTATCGAGTTTTAGTAAAATGATTAGTAAATTCATTAGGATTTTATCACATTGAGAACTTGAGCAGATTAGCACTAATTAACTACTTGGCCCATGATTCCTGTAGGAAATATTCCTCTCAGATTATTTTAAATATTATGATTGTTTAAGCTAGCCACCCAAACCTGAATTCACCTCAAAAAAATGAAGAAGGGATTATTTAGTATCGACATCTGTTTCACACAACAAATGCTAACAAACTTGAGGGAACAGTGAATTTACGAGGTGCGTTCCCACAGAGGATCCGTTGTACAAAGAAGATCCAAGTCAAACAAAAACTTTGGAAAACAGACAAAAAAATTAAGAAAAGAGCTGAAAAAGGTACAGTTATTAACAACCAACAAAAAGCACTTGAAACTTCAAGGAAAACCTAATAACTTTAAAAAGAGGAGGCCTATATCAAACTCTCAGCTCAGGGCTGCGTATTACCCTTGGAACGGTAATTTCCATACATATAACAGTTGTGTCTCCCCTGAGGGGAAACATAGACAATTCTATGCCATAGAAGGGCCTGCCTCTTCATCTGCAGCAGAAACATCCATGTGTGCAGAATCGACCTGCGGCGTTTCCGCTGTGAGCCTGCTTCTCCGTCCCTTGTCACGGTCCCGTGCATTAACGAGGCTCAACCCAATATATTGGTTGATTTCTTCATCAGTTGCAGCAGCAAACTTTGGGTTTTTCCTCACAGCATTTATTGCAAAACATTTAAGAAAACTCTAGAAAATGTAAAACAATTTCTGCATAGATTTTTCATTATTATTTAAATTGTTAAAACAGGGCGCACAAAAGACTTCTACAGACTGTACATGCAAACACGAATGTACTCTGAGAAAATCTACTAACCGAGAATACATCTGTAGAGAATCAAATCCATGAACTTCAGTTTTTTCTTCGCCCCTTTCAGACTGTAGCTCAAAGCGACATCCTTGTTCATAACATGTTTCATGAAGTTATCTGCAACCTGATTAAGTTTTCTTCCCCCAATTAGCTCCAATTCGCGAATAATAACTTGCTTCTGACCATCATCTTCTAGAATATTTTCTAAAATTCTCATTTCCTCCAAACTATGAAGTGGAAAAGATGGAAGTTTGTTGTCTTCCATTTGGATAATCTGAGAAGACTTTTCAAAATTTTTCTTATCAATTTGATTTCTGCATTGTTCTCTTCTTGATGCTTGATTAAGAAGTCCCAACCTTCATCAATATGTTGCGTAATGTCCCTTTTCAGTTTTTCTACTTCTGATCTCAGAGAGTCAATTTTTCCTTCAACCTCTGTGACTTTATTCTCTAGACTCTCTGGAGCAGCCGAGATTTGACCAGGCTGAGATTTGCCTGAAAGTAGAACATAGAACACAAATTCAAAATTAAAACACTAATTTACAAGTATTCAACTCACCGTAGGTGGTACTGAGCATACAAATTTATGTCAATGGTGTAATTTCTATACCTGACCAAAGGTGAATTTTTAATTTTTACTGATTTGTCCTTGATTATGATACTGTAACAAATTTATTTATAGTATTATTTTCATTATTATTTTTATAGCAAAATCAATACCGGCACTTTACAGACACGTGGATTTGGGAAATCTCTGCACAAGGTGTGTTCATACACAGGATACCTTGTACATAGATGATAATAATAATATTTAGTAATTTTAACTTACGCATCAAACACGAATCCTGCAAACTAGGAAAAAAGTTTATTAAATAAGATTATAAGTTCATGATGAATGGTAGCATTTTTTCAAAAATAGACAGCATAAACTGAAAAGAGAGGGTCGGGGACAAAACAAAACCTTTTCTACTGTAACAAAATAAGGCCTACCCAACTTCCCGCTTAGGGCAACCTTGGGTCCGCCAATTTGCATACTTGAATATAGTTACATAGTAGCTTGTTATAATACAAAATTTACATGGGTGAATTGTTACCCAAAATAACGTAAAAAGGATTGGATATCGATTGATGAATATTTTTTATGTTATAATTCTGCTGCTTTAAGCCAAGTAGCAACTGTAAAGGGCTGTAGGTAGCTTGCTCTTCTGAACATCTCCTTGCGACACATTCTTTGAAGTAGACAACACCCGCCGGCCCAGCCGATAAGAGTGCCTACATGGGAGTACCTGGCCACGGTTGCTTACGGATGTGCGTGCATTTGTTCGTACATGCGTCAGTAGAACGCCCTCAGTGCGGGGTGCCGCAGTGCGCATGCTGAATCAGCAAGATACCACATATAAATTAAGGTGCGGGGCCTTCAGCGCCGCATTTTGGTCTGTACTCCCGATCCACCAAGTAAACGTCGCAGCTCTCCTGAAGTTTCTCTATCCTCGGGTCCTCACATTGGTGGCCAGAGATTCGACGGACCCACGTAAAGTTTTGTTTCCGCAAGCTGTGAAGAAATCAAGAAGATGTAGAATTCGACGAAGACTACAGTGAAAAGTTTGTGACGAAGATCTGACGAAGAATTAACCTGAATTTTAAGTCAGTGTTTTAACAAGGCGAAGAATAATAACTAAAGAAATAGCCAGAGCAACAAGAAGCTAAGAAGAGGATATGCAGAGGAGACAGAGAATTTCATAGCAACGCGAGGTCAAGGTGATAATTATTGTTAGATCACGCTCAACAATCAAGAACCAAAAGAAAGGAGAAGCACCAGTGTGAACATCGTCTACAATGGCTCATCATCTACACCAGTGTGACCTACATTTCTACGGGCGATTTTGAATCGCGCAGTAATTTTGATCGTGCATCGTGTAATAATAGAAATGGTGGAGAATCTAAAAGCGACAATAGTGAATTTACCTCGAGCAGCGAGTGTTTACAGTGTATCTACATTAGGCGAGCGCCTTCAAATCTTCATTCTAAGTTAAGCAAAGCAGCAACAATTGAGTATCTTGTCAAACAATAACTTATTTTCAATCCTCTTTGCATGGTAGTCAGGCTGACCGCATGTGGCTGCGGAGAAGTTACAGTTTTTTTGCCAGAAGTTTTGCATTAGTCAGTGCACGCAAGCAGCAAGGCCGTTCCCAGTCAGTGACTCCGAGACTTTTGAGTTATTTTTTTGTTGTGTTGCATTACCGCATGAGAGCAAACCAACGCATTGACTTGAGTCTGTTTTTTTTTATTGTGTTTATCACTATTGTATAAGTTTGCGCAGGTGCTGCGGGTAGATTGTGTTGAAATTGTTTTTGAAATTGATTTAGTTTTTTTTCCGATAAAAAATGTCTAATATTGATTCAGACGTAAATTCAAAGTTAAATTCGATCAATCTCGCAATACCGAAGAAGAGTATCGGAATCTAGATATCAAATTAATATGCCTGACCGTAAATGTGCCTGAATTTTCTGTCTGGAGAGAGTACTATGAAAACTATGGCTAGTACTACGACAACGATTGGTATACCGAGTGTCTCATCTGTCATAAGAAGCGAAGTCGCGAGAGAATTAGCTGAAGCAATGTTTAGGTCAAGTAATAGTTTGTCAAATTTGAAATTACCGAACAGGTAATTTTTTTTTTTAGAAATGCTGGTGTGATGTTGCGGGGGGGGGAAAGTGCGTTCCAATTTGCCCAAAGGTAATGCTGAAGACCTTTGTAAAACTCAACGTTCTAGCATTAGAGAATAAGAAGAGAATTGTTGCGAGAGAATCGTTGCATTAGAGTTTCGAGAGAGTACTACGGATCAAGGGATCCATTATTGAGAGAACAATTCGCTGAATTGAGAGAACAGGAATTGAAAGATGGTTTTTGACTAGTACAGAACAGGCTGAGGATTAAGCCTATCAAGAATTAAATGATAATGATGAAATATGAAGTAATGATGAGGAAATAATGATGAAATGTACTGTGGCAATTAATGTTCTGAGAAATGCTGTGTGACTTCGATGCTATGTGCTGAGAAATGCTATGTGACTCCGAGAATTAAGGATAAATAAAAGTAGGAAGGAGTAAAGGTACTCTTCTGAGTGAAGTAAATAATGGTGGATGTTATTCTGTTGATGTCTGAGGTCATTGCTCTGAGTACGAGCAAGAAGTTATACGAGAGTAAAAATGAGAGGAGCTACAAAAGAAGTCATTAATGAGAAAGACAGTGATGATGTAATGTAGATTGCAATGAACCAATGACTTAGCTCATATATTTAGTGGTGGAATAAAAATACCATTAATACCATGAGGGTCGGAGTGTCGCATTGTAGATTGCGGTTGTACTTGTGTTGATGAACAGAGAATTATGAAAATTTTGAGGATGAGAAGTTGTTTAATGAGAAATAATGAGAGGCGAAAGGAGCCCGTTAATTAACCACACGTGGTGGTCTGGTAATTAGATAAGAGTAACGAGAAATAGACAGCTTCACGAGGTGCACCCAGCAGCACGCAGAACACTAAACTCTGAGCGAATGCTGACTCAGACGCCGCACGCTCGGTGCGAGCGAACTCAAGACCTCTATTGACGAAGCCATTGTGACTTGGTAGAATTAGTAAAGTAATATGACAGAAAGTGAAAGTAATATGAATCATGTTTTATCCAGTATAATATGACATGTGAACTTTACGACTCATGACTGGACTGTAGCACCTTGCTATTTAGTTTTAGGCCATGAAATTTGTAAAATATCCGTCTTAAAAGAATGCAATTTGTCGTCAAGTCCACCAAATTCTCCATGGGACTTATTATTACTGATTGAACGCTTAAAATTAAGAGCCATTAATTTCAAAATTGATTTTTTACCTTGACAACTATTCGTATATGTGTACCGTAAAAAGAACGTTCCTGTGAATGTTTCTTATGTATTCAATTAAGTTTTTCTTTTGTATTTTTTCTTATGCTTCATTTTAACGACGTATATGCTTGAGTTTCTTGATTTTGATTAAGGCATTAATGTAACGCGATATGTGAAGCATAAAATAGCCGTTTACAGTGTAACAGTATAACAAGTACAGTATAACAATACGTAATGTTCTTGTGCAAAAGCAGCACGTGATTGTTGAATGCGATCTGTCGCTGTAAGAAGTATTGACGATCTTGCACATTTTTGTTTTTTTTCTTCGTGCATCGAGGCTGAGAATGCCCCAGTTTTGCTCACGATAGAAACTCTGAATTAACAATTTTTTTTTAGTGCTTGAATTCCACACTTGCGAGATGAGATTGCTGATGCATTTTTTTTAATGAGGCGAGTGAATGTCGGTCAGGAAAATTAAATGTCTATGCGGAATTTAGTTCTTTATTGGGTTAGCATTTGTGTTACTGGAAAATTCTCGAAAGCTAATGAGAAAGCTACTTTTAGTTTGCCATTTAAATGATTGACTTAATGGTTTTAAGGAAGTTTACTCGTCATTGACTAAATAGTAAGATTCGGTAAATGTTCCCTCTGACACGAAAGGTGTTTATCATTTCACTTAATTTGTGCATTCATGAACAAAATTTTGCGATTTAGCCATGCTAATCGTTTCGTATTTTTTCCAATTTCAGGTCGCGAGTGTGCGAGTGGTAACACTACATCTTGGAACACGGTAACGTGATATCTGTACATGGGGCAGTTGTACCCGCATCAACAATACGAAAGTTGTTGTTATTCGTAGTTTCTGAGTAATTCTTTTTGCCTTCAAAGTTTTTTTGCTGTAAATCATCGGTGATTGAACATTTAAAATTGAATCTAAAATGCTTTTGCTAACGGTGTTTGAAAAATTAAACGGTGTTTTCATAAGTTATTGCGTTTTGTAGTAGACTTGTTCAACTATTTGTGGCTTTTATGTAAAGTTTCTCAAAGTTTCCTTGAAGAACCTACTTAGTTAAAGTGTTTTGATACCATATTAAAAGCGTATATTTAAGCGTTTTTAACGTAAAATTAGTCGTATTTAATCCGCGTTAGACGTATTTAATCAAGCGTATTATAACCATAACTTTTACTGTAATAGTTGTCTGTTTGATTCACAATATGATGTATGATTTTTGGTTATAATTTTTCCAATATTTTGCAGTTTCCAAAACTTTTTCTTTGCGATAAATTATTGTCATTCGTAAATGTTATTTACTAATCGTTTTTTGGTGTATTGGTTTCTGACTTATTTTTGTTTTATGTCGGCGAATTCAAGTCGTTCATATGTTAATGAAAACTAGCGTAATCTGAATCGACTGAATTTTTCGAAGGTTGAGATTCTTTGCTGCTGGTGTGTCTTTGTATCAATTTCTACTTGTGACCAAACATTTTCTAGAGCTTGTAACTCCTTAGAATTCGAAATTTTAATATGCGCAGCAGTATTTCGTGTTTCCCTTGTTTTCATTATTCAATGCTAGTTCATATGAAGCATTCTCCAGAAGTGTTTGAAATAAATAATGTTGTGAAAACAAATTTACCCTAACCTACCAACTGAGTTTTTTTTCGTGAATTGATTGTTTGTAGTTGATAGAGCCATTTCGTTTCTTTGCGAGTTTATACAATGCCTAGGAAATGTTATGTTATTTATTTGAATGTTTTTTATTCTAATGTTTAATTCTGATGAAAAAGGCAATTTCTTTTATTCTATTTTCTTACGCTGCCATTTTTCGATTTCGTGTTGTTTCGCTTTAAGCATTTTAGCATATGTAACCACCATACAACTTAGTGATTGTTGTTTATAATTTTTTTTTGAAATGGCGTTCTGTGCTAACTTCGTTGTTTTAATAAAAAAAATTATTTATTACTTGCGTGCCTGTTAGCAAGCATTCTATGCTGTTGCAGTAGATACGTTTTTGATTTGGGTTGACATTTTGAATTTCTTTTTGAATCTCAAAATTTTGTCTGCATCTTTTGTATTTTGGCTTACAGTTTTCGGATGGTTTTGAATCAAATAATTGTGCGTTATTTTTGTTCAACTGTTGTTTTGGCGTTAATGAGCTGTATGAGTTTAACTTGCTGTTTTGATTTTTGAATTTGATTTTTCTTTTTGATTCGAGCGTTTTTGTGGGTGGCGCTAAATCCTACGGTAGGGGGAAGTGTGTGCGTGCATTTGTTCGTACATGCGTCAGTATAACGCCCTCAGTGCGGGGTGCCGCAGTGCGCATGCTGAATCAGCAAGATACCACATATAAATTAAGGTGCGGGGCCTTCAGCGCCGTATTTTGGTCTGTACTCCCGGTCCACCAAGCAAACGTCGCAGCTCTCCTGAAGTTTCTCTATCCTCGGGTCCTCACACGGAGTTTAAAGGCCCTGATACACTGGCGTTCATGACTCGAGAAATTGCGGCAGTGGATCCCGCCGCCAGTTGAAGTGAGAACTGGCGACATGATACACTCAGCACGCAAGAGGAATCTCCGCGGAATGCATTGCAAGGCGTCAGTATGTCTCTGCATGTCGTACGGCAGGTGCACGATTGCGACCAGCCGTATAGTGCGCCGGATAGAAATAAAGCGCCCATTGCGCTGTGCTTTAGCTTTCTGTAAGAGCTGCTTTTCACATTCTACAAGCAGCCGTATTTTTTAAATGCGTCAATAAAATACAGCGTTAGAGTTTTGTCCACTCAACTGCGGAGCAAGACATAGCTGCGCACCTCTCTCGTCAACGATCAAAACTGTACTGCTCATCGCAGTGACGCCCGTATGTTCCCGACATGGTCGGATCGCAGCTAAGCTCGGTGGCCGCTCTTCCAACTGGCTGGTGTGCAGGGGTGGGAGGCACTTCGCGAGGCATGCTGACGGTTATCACCGCGATTTTTGCCTAGTGTATCAGGCCTTAAGCAGTTCACCTATAAGAGCGTTGGTATTTGAGGATGCTGTAAGCCGCCCCTCTTACATGCTGGGAGAAGGGTTGGCCCATTCTTATCACCATTTTCATTTGGATAAAACTGGAGGGAAGAAATTTCTGTTATTTCTTCCCTGTCACCAATCTATAATTAGCCAATCTCACAAGAAAACTGGCAATCATTACATTGCTTTACTTCTAGATATAATAGCTGAAGGAAATAAGATTTAATGTAATTACTGTTGAAGTGATCAATAAAACATCATGATTGAGATGCCAATACTTCCACAGTTGAAGTATGCAATCAGGGACTTTTTTACAAATAAAAATATGAAGGCAAAATGTGCTGTGCATGCGTTCCTTACAAAGGAATTTCATTTCATTAACAGATACAAATAAAAAATATAGTACTTTCAAATATTCAAAACATGTATCCATTCCCTACCTTTACGCACAAGCTGAAGAGGAGGTGATGGCGGTGGCGTCGAGTCAGATGCGCCATCTGCACGTGATGCAGCCAGCAAATTTTGCTTATCTTCACTGCTGGATGATGGTTTACGTGAATTTTCCGTTCGTGGCTTTTTAGGTCTTCTTCTCTCAACATCTGTTGTTTCAACTTCACTAACAAATTGAGTTTTTTCTACTTTCATTCTCATCTGCTCATATGAGCAGTCCTTAGAAAGTACTCTACAAGAAAACTTTCCCCAGTTCTTGTCTGGCTTGACCTGCTCCTTCACCATTTTTGTGGAGCATGGTCTATTGGGCCACCAGCACCAATTTCGGCCATTTTCAAACACTACACAACAATTTGGCACACCAGACACTGATTCTTCTTCATCAAATGCAACGATGGAATACATACTTGATTGAAAACTGACCAAAATTAAAATTGTGAATTTCAACAGTTGTGAATCAGAGGCATAATATAATATGAATTTAAATCTTTCCTAATCATAACACATTTTTTCCTTATTTCATTTTGTTGAACATGTAAAATGCGCTTTGCTAACTGACCAACATACGCACTAATGATGGAAGATTCTACAGGATACTTATAAGCAGGCTTCATGTTTTTAGAATTTTTTTAACTTGCATGTAGCACCAACTTCAGTAACCAGCCCAAATACCATCAACCAACTTAACAGCTGAGTCTCTTAGCTTTGAAGGGTCAATTTTGCATTTTTCTTTAACAATTTCCCATGAATTGGATGCAGAAGTGTTTTGTGCATCTGCATCAAGGGTTTCTAGTTCATTTATTCTGGCGCAAATCTGTTGCAACGGTAAGTAGCCACTTCTAATGCGACGCTTAAGCACTGACAAATGGTTTTCAAACTTGAAGGCATGATACTGTCTAAGTTTCCGAAACGTCTCACATCATCATGAAGATGCTGGAGACTATGAACGTTGTACACAACATTCAAACTGGGGTAAATTTTTGTGTACTTTTTAATAAATAAAAGACACAGTTTATGGGCATCGTTTAAAGTTTCTTCACATTTTACATCAGCTTGCGAGTATAATATACGCATTATTGTGTGAAGAATGAGAAAATGATTGTTCATCTTGCTAGGCAAATAACCTTTTAGAATAATTGGTCCTATGTGAAGCACAAAACATCTGAACTCTGTGGCTTTAAAGCGCTCCAATTCATTCAGGGATCTTGGTTTTCTGGCAAATTCTTTAGGCATTTGACTCTTTATTTCATCAATTTTCTTATTCTCACCTTGCTTAACATTGCTGGCAAGTTTATATGGAATTACATTCCACCAGCAATGAAGTAGTTTCTTCACTATTCCAAGTAGAATTAGGTGCATGTAATCCAATGGGAAGTGTTCAATCATATTTATTCCAATTATTTGCTGAATAGGAGAATCGCCAATATGGTGTTCTTGTTGTTCCCTCACAATAAATCCTTCATCTGTTCTCGGAACACATTCAATTTCAGGGTATGAAACAGCATGATGCTGGTACACTCCCTTGCATGTGCACCTTTCACAAGCATAGTATGCCCCTGGAGATTTTATTTGCTTCACAAATGCTCTTGCAGGTGCATCACAAACAATAGATTCCAGTTCTACAGAAACAGTTTTGTGATTAGTTTGTACACCATCACGCAGAAGAGTATTCAACTCTGACACAAAAGTGGACAGATATTCCTCAACAGCAGGTTTTGTTTTACCAAGATAAATTGCGACTACAAAAATTTTAAAAGAAGTGTTAGTAGAGCAGAGTATTGGCCAAAATGACACATTACTGCTTCTATAAACTGGCAGTCCATCTATATTGAAAGACAATTTAACTTTAGCTGATATTGATTGAGCAAGAATAGCCACTAAACTGTTTCATATTCCAAAATAATGAAAATTGTCTGAACCTTCTCCAACTGATTCTAAGGGAAAATTGCATTTTGTTTTAAGTAGTGTTTTGGCATTCAAAGGAACTAAGTCAGCTGGATGATATTTATTCCACAATTTAAGCAAATCTGACACACATGAATGACTAACGTTGTGATTCAGAGCCCAGTGAGCAAGATCTTTTGAGGGATTTAATCTTGCTTCATCATCTGCTCTACATGTACTTGAGCTAGATGAATCTGAATGTGAGAAGGAATTCTCTAAGGCATGCAAACTAGAAGAATGTTCAACACTTATATTCTCACTCACTAAGTCTTGGTTGATTGATGATTCACTCTCATCACTAGTTAAACTCAGAGAAGCTTGTGAGGTTGAGGCACCCTGGTTTTCAGTCAATTCGGTCAAACTTACACTTCTTTTAGCAGGAGAACTTTGTGGAGATATAGCACCTACAATAGCTATAGAAGACTTCACTCTTAACGATTGCCTTTCAGCAATGTTTTTTTTTCAGTTCATAATAATTCTCCTTCATTATAATAAATATTTCGCTGAAATCATGACGAAAAAATATTTTTTTTGTAACAGAACTACTTAATACTGAAGTTCATGACAATTTCCTAGTGCTAAATTATATTTGTTTCGAAATTTTTCAGCAGCAAACTTAAGCTTCCACTTGAAAATTAATGATAAACAATCATGGTACATTTATGATATTATGAAAAATTTGATCCACAAAATACTTCCAGCCCAATCAGTGATATACACATTCAGGGTTAGCTGGAAGAACTTTTTAAACATGTATGTATACAGATAAATTTGAAATTTGTAGTGATACGTATATTGGATGTGGGACTTCACTTTCATATGCAGAAGTCACACAAGCATTCTACTGAATGTTTCAGCTAGGTTTCATCTGAGCAACGGGTACACGGCAGATCATTGATTTTCAAAACTCAAAACTCGTGCTCTGAAAATGAAATTTGGTTTGAAATTTTGAAAATTTGGCATAACAAATGAATTTTCCGTGGGGAGTCAAAGTTATACTTCAAAATATGAAACCTGGAAGACGTATATTTTAAAGATTATTTCATATCATAAATATCTATTAAAATTGCTCCTTCTTTCATATCTACCAAACTAGGCCTACCTTGAACAGGCCTTCTATGAGCTGCGTATTAACTCTACTTGCAACAAGCCTCCGGAAGCGGTCCAAGTCCCAAAATGGGAAGCAAATCCTTTGCACAAAAAACAATTATTTTGTGCTTACCAGGTATACTTTCATTTAAATTTCCTTCCAACAGCACGATATGGCATTCATGATATAAATTTGGTGGTAACATTTGTGATTATTTTCACTAAAAAAAATTATTGAAGAAAATAATGATTCAGGGAACCATTTCCAAAAACTGGAAACTTTTTTCTATTGGACGTACGTCTATGAAAATTTGCAGACTACTAGATCTTCACATTTGTAACAACTTATCTTCTAAAAAAATTTTTCATAAGGGCATAGAAAATTAATTATTCGTAATATTAAAAAAAAATTACTTGTTCTCATAATTAGTCCGAAATTTACAAGGCAAGAGCAATGCGGTTTGTTGCATTTGAAAATGAAATGTGTGCTCTAAAAAGTTATAGAAAACTTTTTTTGATTTATTTCATTCCGAATTTATATATTTTTTTTTTGAAAGAGGTAGGGTAAAAGTTATAATTTTAGGGTAAGAAAGTCAAAGGAAAGTTTTACATACGATTTTTGAAAAAAGTTTACTATAACTTTTTTAGAGCACACATTTCACTTTCAAATGCAACAAACCGCATTGCTCTAGCTTTGTAAATTTCGGACTAATTATGAAAACGTCTTGAAAACTTACTTGTTATTTAAAAAATTTTTTAAGATTAAAAATGCTTCTTCTCCGACAGTTTTTAAGCTACAGTAATGATTTTTGTTTCATTGGATGCGGAAAAACCACTGCATTTCAAAAAAGTGAATGGTTTTTCAAAATTCATTTTTTTTAAGGTTATGACGTCATAAATTTGAATTTTTCCGAGAAATATTTTCTCTTTTTAATTTTTTCATTTTTTTCAAATAAAATTTAAAATTTTAGGAAAAGCATTCAACTTTTTAGAATGTCCACGTTATTCTGCATCCAATAATACCAAAATCATTACTGGAGTTCTAAAACTGTCAGAGAAGAAGCATTTAGAAAACCCCCAAAAATTGACGTTTTCTATGATTTCCCATTTTCTAATCAAGAAAATCGCATTTTGCCTTAAATGATAAATGATTCTAAATTGCATTTCCTATCAGTGTACTAAATTTCATTGCTCTAAACTCAATAATAAAGAAAAGGTTCGGAAGGGGGACGCTTACCTTGAGGAATATGAATGATGAAATATGAAAAAATGAAAAAAAAATTGGAAATTTGAGGAGAAGCATTTAATTTTTTGGAGTGTCCACGTTATTCTGCATCCAATGATACCAAAATCATTACTGTAGCTCAAAAACTGTCAGAGAATTAGCATTTAGAAAACCCCCCCATAAATGTCGTTTTCTATGATTTCCGATTTTCTTTCAAAGAAAATTGCATTTTTTCATAGAAGGTAAATGATTTTAAATTGCATTTCCTATGACTGTACTGAATTTTATTGCTCTAGGTTCATAAATGAAAAAAAAAGTCCGGAAGGGGGATCCTCTCCTCCTCTCGGGGGGGCGCTAGCTTTGGGATACGTTCCTGATATTTCTACAGACATTCGAGGACATCTCTCAAACTCTTTTAAAGCAATAAAAAAAACAGTCAGGAAAATCTCATCTTGGACTGAGATGCTCGGAAATGGTTCCCTTAAAAAGTTTGACTCTAACTCAAAAAAAAAATGAAAAAACATTTATTTCCAATAGAGTACAAACATAAACTATCAATACATTGGTTTTTAAAACACCTTAACCTAAAAGCATCCTTAATTGATAATAACACATTCGTATTGGGATACCCGTATAAAATGTTGAATCAAAAAATGATGGACAGAAAAGCACATCAAAATGAGTTCCTTAGTTCTGCCTA
>JACJUY010015084.1:0-11329 GCA_014220935.1 Platorchestia sp. MABIK | reverse complement strand
TTATTATCGAGAGCAAGAAGTGTTGGAACATTTCCGTAGAAACCCGCGTACGAGCACCCGTGCCACAGCAGCATCTTTGGGATTAGATTAGATTATTAGTTAGTTTCAGCCTCCCTATCCGCAACAAAGGCGATCCAAAGAGAGGAAGGAAGAAGGCACCATTTAGTATGGAGTTAAGGGAACGCGGAATCTATGCAGAAAGGACATAGAAACAGTAAGACAAGAAAGAAGTTCATGAAACAAGATCAAAGTTGAAGAAGAAAGTAGTAGGTGCTGAAAAAACAGGATAGTAGTGAACCGAAAAAGATGGTTCTCAACATAACAAAAGTATTTATTTCAACAAAAAGAAGGCCTACCTAACTCTCAACTCGGGTCCTCACATTGTCCCCCTGGGAGCGCTGATTCCCATAGATACAATAGTTGTATCCCCCTGAGGGGAGCATCTTTGGGTATTCGTGACCATAGTACAGTGTGGCATGTATTGAACCGGAATAATTATCATCCGTATCACTTCCAGAGAGTCCAGGGTCTCCTTCTCGTCGATTATGGTCCTCGTGAGCGATTCGTGCAGCGGTTTTTCGATCGGGGGGTAGAAGATGCCAATTTTGCAGAGTGTGTGTTGTTTACGGATGAAGCAGCCTTCAGCCGAGATGGAATTTTTGATTATCATAACTTTCACTCATGGCAGCAGAACAACCCTCATGTCATCCATGAACGTCATCACCAACATCGCTACACTGTCAATGTTTGGGCAGGTATCGTGCACAATCAACTCATTGGTCTATTCATTCTGCCAGAGCGTCTTACTGGAGATATGTACAAAATCTTTCTTGAAGAAGTCCTTCCTGGTTTCTTGGAAAATGTGCCATTAGGTATTCGTCGACGAATTTGGTTTCAAAACGATGGAGCTCCGGCACATTATGCTCTAAATGTGCGACGGTCTCTTGGCCAACAATTTCCAAATCGATGGATTGGTCGTGGTGGTGCTTTGTCCTGGCCACCGAGATCACCTGATTTGACTCCGTTAGATTTTTTTTTATGGGGGCACTCGAATTCTCTGATTTATTCGACACCTGTGAAGTCGGAAGAAGACCTTGTCGCTCGAATTGCAGTCGCTGCTGGAGATATCGCTGACAACCCAGGAATGTTTGGCAACGTACGCAACTCGCATCGACGAAGGTGTCGTGCGTGTATCGATGTTAATGGTCGAAATTTTGAACACCTACTTTGATGCGTTACTTTCTATTATTTATTAATGTACCTCATGTTGTTTAATTAAAGTTTTTCATTACCCTCGTGTGTTATTAATGAACATTAGTGCATGTGGTTAACTAGGATCGCCGTGAGTTCTTGAAGCGCAGAATTAAAAACTGCTAAGCCCAATAATTAAAAAACTAAGCGTTTTTCGATGTTTTTTCACTGATGAAAAAGTGTTTAAAGTTGTATTTTCTACTAGTAGCCGAAGTTTGTACCAAGAGTTCCACAACACACTGTATATAGGAGACCATGACGGTTCCTCCGTAAAGCCGGTACCCATTTCCGACACCTGGGTTGAGTGGGGTATTGTGCTTGAGCTTTCCCTTATACCCTACGGGGAAAATCGCCGCGCCAGCGCCGGGATACGAACCCTCGACTCCTACATGCAAGGGCGATGCCCTTAACCACTGGCCACGGATAAACAGAAGATTAGTGGAGTTTTAGAAAACAAAATCTTTTATGGCTTACAGTGCGGCTTCAGAAGACACCGCTTCAATAGATCATCTTGTGCGATTCGATGTTTATAGGGCAATCACTGTCCAAAGATAAATTTGTCACAGCGGTGATTTTTGACTTGGAACAAGCGTATATGACGTGGCGCTACATTATCATGAAAGATCTGGCAGCTGCAGGTTTGAGAGGACGGTTACTAAAATTCGTAGGGGAATTCCTCAAGAATGGAACATTCCACGTAAAACTAAATGAAAAAATGCCATCGGAGAAAGATCTTGCCTCACGAACACCACAGGGTAGCACACTGAGTGTCACGCTCTTTGCCGGCGGAAGAAATTCTGGCACATGTGTTCAGTTTTCTGTTTGTGGACAACTTCCTCATCGCATATACAGACTACGACAGGGCCAATGTTCAAACAATGTTACAATCAAGATTAGATAGAGCTACTCAATGGGCAATGCTAAATCGATTCAAATTCTCCTCAAAAAAGACAACAGCAATGCAATGTTATAAAGGGTGCGAGACTACACTGATTCCAACGCTGCAATTGGATGAAAGATCATGCCAACCGTCGAAAGTGTTAAATTTCATGGTCTCCACTGGGATAGGAAACTTAGCTGAATAACTCATATTCATAAGAGAAAGGCAAAATTTAGAAGTGACTTGAACCTGATGAAATCTGTGTCTGATTACAATTGGCTACAGATTTGGAAATTCAAATGATCGCTCATCCTCTCAAAAATCGATTATGGAAGCATACTGTAGTTTATGCTTCTGCCAGAGCAGCAGCGCTGAGAGAACTTGACGTCGTGGCAAACGAGGCATTGCGCATCAGCACTGACGCATTTTAGACGACACCAATAGTGAACTGCCATATCATCTGCAACGAACCAAAGTTGGAGATCAGAAGAAGGGACCTGCCACTTCGATATTTCTTTTAGCTCTGTCATTTCCTCAACCCAGCAAATTGTTGGCTCAAGAATACTAACCTTGAACCATTTTTTACAAACCGAAAATGCACATTGCATTGGAACCAGAAATACAGACTATTCGTCTGGCAACTCGGTATAACATTCAGACTCAGCCAGTACAACCGCGCTTCACGCCTACCGCAGTTTCATAGATTCTGAGAAGACCGGATTAGATTAGATTAGATTATTAGTTAGTTTAAGCCTCCCTATCCGCAACAAAGGCGATCCAAAGAGAGGAAGGAAGAAGGCACCATTTAGTATGGAGTTAAGGGAACGCGGAATCCATGCAGAAAAGGCATACAAACAGTAGGATAAGAAAGAAGTTCATGAAACAAGATCAAAGTTGAAGAAGAAAGTAGTAGGTGTTGAAAAAACAGGACAGCAGTGAACCGAAAAAAAAGTTGGTCCGTAACAAAACAAAAACCTATGTTATTTTAACAAAAAGAAAGCCTACCTAACCTTTAGCTCGGGCCCAGAAGACCGGATGTTGAGCAATGCATGACAGATACGAAAAAGAGGAAATAGACCCATCCACCGTACGACACATACTCAAAGATAATATGAATAGATATCAAAATCCTAAAATCATCTACACTGATGGATCAAAGTCACTGATGGTCGTTCAGCAGCATTATATATATCCCCTCCGTGGCCACCGGTCTAAATTTCATAAAGGAAGCGCCATTCCTGAATTTTCTAACATGCAGCGACTCAATGAGAGCTATAAAATAAATCTATAGCTACACTGAAAATGAAAGAAATGGTGAAGTATTTTATAAACACTTACTCTGAACGTTTCTAGCCTAGGCTCATTCTCAACAACAAGTCTACAAATAAAATAATAGACGAGTCAGTACTATCCATAATCACAGAAGCGCAGGATATAGGCACGAAACACAAACAAAAAATATAATAATTAATTTATGGGTTGACTATTTTCAGAGGGTATGCACTCTGCATTTCGTTGAGAGAAGGTTTGAGTTTATGAATGAAAAAGGACTCTGAAATACGTTGGTTTAAGTTGCCGGTACAAGTATCCAATATTTTATATTTGCTAATATCAATAATCTGTTCACAGGAACATTACTGCAATGTTGTCTGATACTAGAATGAGTAGGAGAAGTAAGTTAGCGACCAGTACGATGACTTCGACCTGCATGTTCAGCAACCCTGACGTAAAGTGCTCGGTGTGTGGAACCCACATACTGCAATGCGCACAACTGAAATTATAGACGAGGGAAGATCGTATGCCGGTTGGGAGCACATCTTTAAATCTAAGAAATGATCTAATGGAACGTTTGTTTACTAAAATAAAACGAAAGGAAATTTCCGGGAAAAATTTATTCAAAAGCATTAAAAGGTCTTTTCTCAACTTTTACGATTGATATCCAAAATATGGCAAAACGCGGTAACCATAGTATAGAGCTTGAACACAAGATTTCGGAATAAATGTACTATTCATGAACTTATTCAAAAATACTTCTCCATTTCTTTCAATGTAAATTTGCTTCGCAAAAAAGATTTTCCTTTCTACACTGAAAGTAATCAACTTTTGAACACGATAATGCTAGTGATGCACCAAATTATTTCGGATGGGAAGAATATAACGATCAATTGGGTTCCCGCACTCGTGGACATAGCCGAAAATGAACGTACAGAAAAGCGGCGAAGGCAGAAGCAGCAACAGCGAGACCCGCTATATTTGTCATGATTTCGAACAGCGACAGGTTTCTGCTCATCAGGAATGAGACATACGAGATATGGAATCTAGAATGGCAGCTGGAACAGGGGGACATAAGAACAATAAAAGCCAGCCCTGGAAGGTGGTAGAAATGAAGCAACAAGTTGAACCGACAGGAAGAGGTTGTTCTCAACAGATCACAATTAAGACACACGGCTTTAACTCAAAGTTATCTCTTGGACCCGGAAGTACTTAGGCAGAGACCCATGTGTGGGTGGTGTAGAGCAAAGATTCATGCCGTGAAACGTATTATGGAGGAATATACCGCGCTGCAGCAGACATGAAACCGAATGCTAAGATCGGAAGCCGGAGGGAATGCTAACGCGAACGACTTGCTACGGGACCGAGGACCCATCCGCAAAGTGTCAGAGTTTGTTAAGGAGATAAATGTGTTTGAAAATTTGTAAAGGTGAATGAGAGCAAGAGGAAACTGTCCAGACGTATAGCGGTCGCTATCTTTAAAATTTTGATTCAAGAATCAGCGCACCTTGGCTCTGGGCTGGCCGAGAGCTGGACAATTGATCTAATTAGGAGATACGCTCATACTGAACTTTCATGAGCATGATGACCGAGCGCACTGTGCTGATATCCTTGACTCTCTGTTTAGAGGGGTTTCCAGCAGGGGTCAGGCACTCGGCCAAAGTGAGAGCGGGTAGCTGGAACCCCCAACGTGGGGTCCTAGCTACCACTTAAATAAATTAAGCACCTGATAAATCCCATCCACCGTCAAGTCTGAACAAAATCTTTCATGGGCTCCAAATTTCTACACCTCTACGCAATCAATTGTTTCTCGGTGAAGTTGCCTACGAGGAGTCCTCGAATAAAATCATAACATGGATGATAATAGTGGCGACTATGAAGAAAGCTTAAAATTTGTTTCAAATTCGTATCAACTAAACAGGAAAAAACTTGAATATTTTTTGTTTCTTTCCGAATGTAACTCTCCTCAGGGGGATACAACAATTGTATCCTTGGGAATTAGCACTCCCTGGGGGAAAATGTGCGAGGGCTCGAGCTGAGTTGATGGCCTTCTTTTTGTGGAAATGAAATGTTTTTTTTGTGTCATTTTCGTTTCACCGCTGCTCTGTTTTTCAGCACCTACTACTGTGTTCAACTTTTATTTCGTTTCATTTCTCAGACGGTACGCAAAGGAAAAAAACTCCGAAAGCAACGAAAAACCATCAGGAAAAAAGCAGGTGGCCGAAGCAGTCTACGCTGACCCATGCACAGGAGAAACATATTCTACCCCCGTCCAAATGACACCAGATAACGACTCGGCAATGAGCGACAGCTAAATTACAAGTGAAAACAACCCGACCGTTAGAAGCGAAACCAGAATAATTTACAACCAGTACCAAAAAGAAGTAAAACAAAGTCAAGATGAATCACGGAATCTGCATCCTACAATGGAACTGCCAGGTTCCAGGTCCGAGCCAAAAAAACGAACTTTTAGAACTAATTTACCTACTTAACAGTACATTGTTGCTATCCAAGAAACGAAACTATGGTACAACTCAAATTTTTCCCTACCCCATTAAAATCTGCTTACCAAACCCGTCCACTTTAACGTCACGCCTCATGGAGGAGTTGGCATGCTTATTCATGGGTCTATTCTTTTTCAAGAAGTCGCCAGAACCTCTGCCATCCAGGTCATCGCAGCCACTGCCCACCTTACTCAACGGATTACATTTGAGTCCATGTACACCTCAAGAAGCCCCCCCCCCCCCCNATAACCCAGGAAATAGTGAACGAACATGTAAATCAACTACCTCCGCCAATCATTTTGATGGGGGACTTTAACAGCTATAGTACAACTTGGGGGTGCGAAACCATAGATGCTCGTGGCCGAACAATGGAAGAATTCATAGACCAACATAATCTAACTCTTCTCAACACAGGAGCACACACACGAATCTTTTACAACTCTGAGTCCGCCATTGACCTAACCCTGGCCTCCCCTCGTCTGAGTGTGGACCTACTATGGAAGACTTGGGAATCTCCTGAAGACAGCGATCATTTTCCCATCGAAGTAGGACTAATTAATGCACAAAACAACGATCAGAAACGCTCTTTGTGGAACAGCAAAAAGACAGACTGGGCGTCTTACGAGATGCACCGAAACTGGGAAAAACTTCAAATCTCTGACTAGTATGTATGCTCTGTAACTCTCAGCACCTTTATTGCCACTTTAACAGCTGTTTCAAATGAATGTATTCCAACCATAGAACTCACAAAATTCTTTCCGAAGCCCTACTGGGGTGCGCAGCTGACTCAAACACGCTCCAATCGCGAACGCCTTTATAAAAATTCAGGAAACGAAATCTGTACAAAATGCCATACGCTGGAAAAGAGCCAGGGCCATTCACAGGAACCTTCTCCGAGAGGAGAAGCGGAAGGCATGGACAGCATTTACCCGCACGTTTACGAAGGACTCACCAACATCAGAAAATAAAATGTTCATGAAAATATCAGAAAAATCGAAGGCAGACCTCTAAGACAGTTCTCAATACTACAAGAAAATTTTATACACTACTCTACCGTTCCAGAAATAGCGAACATATTAGCAAAAACATTTAGCTCTTGTAGCAGTGGGGCTAATTACCCTGAGGAATTTTTACGAAGAAAACAACGTTCAGAAGCTAGCCAACTGGATTTTTCATCGGACAACTACGAAGCTTACAATATAGCATTCTTTCTCGCCTAACTGAATTCTGCCTTAGAGACTATAAAAATGCATCACCTGGCGCAGATGGGATATCGTACTAAATGCTTAAGCATCTTCCAGAAATTGGAAAACGAAACTTACTGTCTCTCTACAACAAATTATGGTTTCATTCGTATTATTCCCCTACCTGGAGAGAAGCAGTTATAATCCCTTTTCAAAAACCTGAAAAGCCCCCCCACACTCGCCTTACAACGACAGACCAATTGCGCTTACCAGCTTCATCGGAAAGGTTCTGGAACTCCTCATCAACAATAGACTCATCGACTATTGTGATGTGCGCGGTCATCTCAGTAATCTCCAGTGCGGGGTCGCCGGGACAGATCCACCGTTGACCACCTAATCCGATTAGATTAGATTATTAGTTAGTTTAAGCCTCCCTATCCGCAACAAAGGCGATCCAAAGAGAGGAAGNGAAGAAGAAAGTAGTAGGTGTTGAAAAAACAGGACAGCAGTGAACCGAAAAAAGTTGGTCCGTAACAAAACAAAAATCTGTGTTATTTTAACAAAAAGAAAGCCTACCTAACCTTTAGCTCGGGCCCTCACATTGCCCCCCTGGGAGCGCTAATTCCCATAGATGCAATAGTTGTATCCTCCTGAGGGGACCACCTAATCCGACTCGAGACCATTATCAGAAACTCTTTTGTCCACAATGAATACTTCGTTAGCGTTTTCTTTGACCTCAGAAAGGAATACGATACCACCTGGAACTACGGCATTATGCGAGATCTCCATCATATACATGTCCGGGGAAGACTGCCTCTATATATCCAACAGATTTTATGGGACTGAACTTTTAGGGTACGAGTAAATAACCATCTATCCAATCCGTTCCCTCAGGAAAAAGGGATCCCACAGGGTTCCGTTCTTTCGGTTACCCTGTTCATCATCAAAATCAACGAAATAGCTTCACAGATCCCCAAAGATCCACGTTACTATGCATCATAATATGTGGGCGATTTCCTTCTTGGCTGCCACATAGTGACCTCAGCATCATTAAAGCTAAACTTCAAGAATACATCAACAGAGTAGCACTGTGGACGCAAAAAATGGATTTTCCTTCTCGATTGATTTGTCTACGGCTGTTCATTTTACCTCCCTTTCAAGCCTTGCAAGTGCCACCTACTCTGAAAATCCGCAACAAAAACATCGAATTTGTGGACTAAGTTAAGTTCCTTGGGCTCACGTGGGACCGAAAATTGACCTGGAAAACCCATATCAACAACATCAAATCAAGCTGCAAGAAAAACTTCAACAAAATTAAATCAATCTCTTCTCACGACTGGGGTGGAGACCAAGAAACTCTACTCCACTTGTATAGATTTTTCGTCCGATCCAAGCTGGACTACGTCTGCATCATGTACAGCTCTGCTGCAGCATCAACACTAAAGATTCTGGAGCCCATTGTAAACGATTGCCCACGATTTGCAACCGGAGCATTCAAATCAACACCCATTCCCAGTCTACAAGTCATCTCGGGCGAAATGCCCCTCCAGCTACGAAGACAGCAACTTTCGCTGAAATACTATTTGAAAATAAAAGCCTCTTGTCCAACCCAGCCCGTGATTCGGCTATCCCGCCTACCAACAGAGCGTTTGTGAACAAGCAGTTCACTCCGTCTTTCTCTGTTCGCACCCACGAATTCATTGAACATCTCCAGCTTAACCAGCTGCGGATAAAGCTCTCGTTCTCATATCGATTACATAACGTTGATGTACTCACATGGAAGGCTATCCTAGCAGACGTGAACCAGGAACTAACTTTCTACAAGAAAAAATCCACCCACCCAGCAGTATACATCCAGGAATGCTAGGTGCTGCGACGGGAGGAATACCGAGGGTATATACCGATTTTCACGGACGGCTATAAGTACGACGATCAAGTCGGTGCTGCGGCGGAGTGTGGCGAAACGAGGACGATATCTCTCCCCAGCGCTGCATCAATATTCACTGCAGAACTAAACGCACTTGAAATGGCATTGCAAATCATTCGTGACCACAGTGAGGATAAGTTTGCAATCTATTCAGACTCCCTGAGTGCCCTGACATCACTGCGAAACGTACGCCTTTCCCATCCTCTTGTACGGATCCGCAAACACGAAATTGACAATATAATAATAGATCGCAAAACTGTTAAATTGAGCTGGATTCCGAGTCATGTGGGCATAAACGGCAACGAGCCAATCGACAAGCTTGCAAGAAATGCCGCACTTCGCCCTGCGGAAGGTGTAATGATGTTTTATCGAGACTGGGCCCTTGCTCAGCAAGGACCTCTGTTTGTGAAATTAAATCATGGAACCTACGCAACCTACGTAGACATCAGGAGAGGGACCTCCGAGAGCACCCGTAGTCGAAGGAGCCCAACCGAAGAGAAAGCAAAAGTACATCCCTCAACAACTGACCGAAGAAAAGTACTTCCCGAGTATTTCTCGGTCGTCTCTGAAGATGAAAAGAAAAAGACCGTCAACCCCTTCATAATGATGGAAGAGATTGTGACACTGACTGGATAAAAGCCGAAGAGACTATTTAGTGTGAACAAGGGAATGATGGTGGTGGAGGTGCAGAGTGAGCGACAGGCCGGAAAAATGGTGAGTCTCACGCAGATTAGAGATGTGTGGTGTTCTCCCTCAGGCTGCTTTACGCTCCGGGCAGACTTTAGAACATCTTAGACTATGAACACATTAGCCCGAAGCGAGTGCCTGAGGTACAAACGAACCCGGCAGGATAAGGAAAACACAACTGGAATAAAAGCCGTAGCATTGTGAGTATCGCCGACAGTGATGGCACACAAAGGAATATTTACAGGGAGGTAGTACAGCACTCAGGGACGCCTTAGAGGACCGACGGTTGTCGGAGAGTCGCAGCGTGAGTGGCGGTCTAGGGTAGACCGGTGGAGCTGTTGCTGGCCGAGAGTCTCTGACTTGGTAGTACACGAGACGCTAGGTGGGGGCTGACTTGGGTTGAGAACGTAGCGTGGCGACACGGTTGGCAGTCGAGGCGGTGAGGGTGCGGCTGTTGGAGCGTTGAGCCTAGTTGCGAACACTAAGGCGGCTGAGAGTCAAGTGAATTCCGCTAGGCCGCTCGGCTGCTTATATAGGCCTTGGTGAGGCCTCACTGCGGCAATCCAGGTCTCTGGTTGATGGAAATGGAATGGCGTCTTGTTGCCTTCTAGCCTTGTTCTAATCCTTCGTAAGTTTCTTTGGACGTTGCCTGACGGTTCGAGGCAGGCGGCTTATATGACTTGTGCGGCACCTCCGTGCCCGGCTTGTACTCTGATTGATCTCTTAGTAGAGGCTAACGAAGCCTGTTCGAGGTGACGCTTTTAAGCTTGTGTGGCGGTCTCCGCGAAACGCTTGTGGAGACCACCACAGATGTACCGTGCCGGACGGAGGAATATGACCGCCTCAACCACTCAGTTGGACTGATCTACATAAAAGACCTCGACATCGCTGACATAAATGAATTCAAGGTTGGACTCCAGGAGGAATATAATGTAGAAAATGTTCTCAGAGCAACTTTCATCAAACCACGATACCCCGAAACGCAGCTTTTCTCGTGAAATTTAGACAGCAAAACGTACCGTACAACATATACATCCCCGGAGAAAGACGAGATACAAGAATGTACCCGTTCAACAATAAACCGATGATGTGTCATAACTGCCAAACATACGGACACATCGCGAAGAGATGTTACAGCAACATAGCAATTTGCAGGAAGTGTGCAGGATTCGGCCACTCTACTCGCGACTGCAACTCTGACCAAGAGAAATGTCACCATTGTGGAGGCGCACATGCAGAGGGATGCAGCCTGTGTAAGAAAGAGACGGAAGAGTGAAGTGTGTTGGAAATAGTACAAAGAAAGAAAGTAACACTACGAAGAGTCAAACAAATTAACGAGGGAATAACAGAAACTGGACGCATAATGCCAATCAGCAAGTACATCACGCACTTTGACTGTAAAATGAGAGAATCTCACAAGCGAAATGTGTCGCCTTGGCTGCTGGAAAAATGCGTAGCAAATCATCTTCGAGGTAAACCTAAAACTATAAGAAAAGAAAGAAAAAGAAAGAAAAACAGTTTATTTCCAATAGAGATGGTACAAAAGTACCATAATTGGTTTTTAAAATATCTTAAAGTTAATACACTTAGATGATACACACACACACGAGTATTGTAATACCCA
>JACJUY010015082.1:3934-16255 GCA_014220935.1 Platorchestia sp. MABIK | reverse complement strand
TTGTAACAACATTGCCATCAGTAAACGTCGCAGCTCTCCGGAAGTATCTCTATCCTCTGGGACCTGATACTGGGAAATGTCAAGGTTCCTCCTCTGTTTTACTAGGAAATGTCAATGATCATTCGGTTGCAGACCTTAAGGTGACAAAGATGGTCAATAAAAACTTTACGAGGTAACCGCGTTTTCCTGACAACCTCTTACCGCACCTTCAAGAAAGTTCTCTATGGCTCCTTAGAAGAGTTTTCACTACGCCGACAAGATGTTAAAACGAGAAGTGGTATCAGATCCAGCTATAACCGTCCCACTCACTTTTTATTCTCGCGCATCCATCTACACCCAAAATACACCTCAAATACCCATATTCCTTTACTCTGCTAGTCCTAACTCTCCCAGGATTCAATTATTATTCTCTATCAGTCACATCAGCATTTATAACCATAACTTTACTTTTCGTTACTTTCCACATCTTTCTTTCATTCAATGTACCACAAAAAAATTCTGTCTAAGCGAGTTCAAGCAATAGGTCGTAAATTTTTAATTCTTCCATACGCGAGCGTCCACCTTTTCCTACGTCTCATTTGTTACATCCATCTGAAACTCTTCCACTATTCCATACTGCATTAAACGAACACTTCAACATGCTAATCACACTCGTACCACCATAGTTAAAGAACTCATACGGAATTTTATCAAGACCAGCAGCTTTCCTATCTTTGATTTGTTTCAAAAACTTTTCCATTTTCGCACATGCAATTTCATCATTCATTTGGAGGTCAAATTCCCTAATATGAAAATTTAAAGGCTCTTCATCTATCATTCATTCCACCTACTCGTATGTCTCTTCAGTAGTCCTCAACTGCTTTCATAATTTGTATCGCATCACTCACTTGCCATCTATCTACAACTTATTCGTAAATTTGCATTTCATTACCTTTATTATTGCTTGGTGTAAACTTATACCAATCTTTCACCTGATGAGGATTCTCTTTCTTGGATTTTCAACTTGGTATCTCTCACCCATCACACCGGCCTCATTTATCCTTCTCTTTGTTTTTTCAGAAGTTCACAGTTCACTACCACAGTCAGTTGCTGCATCCTTACTCTCCTATGTGTGCAAACCATTCTCTAATGTAACATTTCAGGTTCTGAAATTGTTGCCTTTATAAAAATCAATCAATTTCTGCTCATTTACATCCACATTCTCAAAAAAGTAAATCAAAATCTCTTTATGAATATTCATGTCACCCAGTTTAATCTCTAAAAACCAATTATATTATTGAATTATTTTTTCAAGCGCTATATACTTCTTTCCACACTCTTCATGTGCTATCCACACGCTGCAGCTGTCATGTAATCTACAAAAAAGATAACACATTGCACTTTCGCATACAGCTTGCACTTTTCTCACACCACTATCAAAATACCCTCACTTTCAGGCTCATTCTCAAAATAAATTCCTTCTACTTTCTTAAATTCTTCTTCACAATCAGTCTAACTCTACGAAACTTATCTGCCACTTCCCACGCCCTCCAGTATCATTTGATACTTATTTTCACTGTAGACCAAGCTCACACTATCTCCTTGATCTCCACCTTACCAACACAACGCAGTCATCCTTTCTCAAGTTCTTATATATACTAGATCATCTACCTTTCCTCCGTTAATTTCACTCACACTAATGCATTTGAACTTCTCACCACCGCTACAACATCCGTTTGCGCTTGTATGACTGTCTCTTTTTCATGCCGTTCATTCTCCTATTAGGATATTAAACACACTACAGTGCTGAATGAAAAAAATATGTTCTTACTCGCCCAATGAACGAGTAGGTTCTGTATATCATATAATAACGCATTCTTTTTCGTAATTCAAGCACATAAATAAGGCTCGTGTAATAGATCAGAGTGACTCCTAGTTTTTACCTTTTAAACGTCTTACAGACTTAGGTACGCATTAGAATTTGCTCCATGTATAAAAAATGTTTTTTAATATTACATTACTTCATTCACAAATATTTCGCGGTGCAAACCGAAAAAACCAAGTTAACTCGTCACTTGAGCAAAAAATGGTGCTGTTTGTTTTACATACCGCACAATCGCCGCCGTGACCGCAATAAATTGAATTAAAATTTGGCAAAACCAGAAAAGCATCAACATACATTTTCAGAAGTGCTCAACTATTTTATGTTCAACTAGACCAAAACTAATAGAGATTAATTTGTAGACATGAGGCTTGGCCAGATCACAAATTCAAAGTTTACGGAAGGGTCGACATGGCCCAGGTCTCCTTCAAAAATAAAACATGCTGGTGAGGGTGGTTTCAATGAATATTGGACGTATACTCCCGTTTCTGGGTTACTGGAAAACACTATTTCTGACGTGCCTTGTATGCTTCAGGGTTGTACATAGAATTAGCCTTTTTCTGGCAGAAATTCTTCAATTTCGGGAAAGCCTTTTTTTTTATAGAACAAATTAGAGAAAAGCGGGAATGGAAAAAACAGCCTGACACCCATATTATGCTCATTGATACGCAGCAGTTGTTGATCAAGAGAAGCGCTACAGTTGACTGCAGCCTGTTCGAGGGACGTAGCTTTCAAAATTCTGGTCGTAATTCCAAAAATTAACACTACAATCAAAGGCTTGAATGAATAAGCACAAAAAACAAAATATTTTGGATAACTTGAAATTTGAGAGACGTTTTTTGCAACAGTCTATTTTGTTAAAAATAAAGGGAGAGCAAGTGAATGACTAAGTCCATCCATTATTACCCACAGACATTATTGTAATGATGCTAGCAGGGACAATAGCTGCTTCTTAGTATCTGGAACTATGCAATTTAATTACCCGTATAGGGAAGAACAAAAAGAGAGTGCAGCTTACTGATCCCGGGAAGCTACTCATGACCCAAGTTACTCTTCAGAACCTGACAAACACTGACGACATCTGATGTTTACCGATCGAACACTAAAATTTTTACTTTCGTTTTCATGTTTCACGCAGTTTAAAGAAGAAATTAGTTAAATTCACGTCATCCCACTTAGTTTCGATTCTGATTTAACGTTCAACAATTTCATTCAAAAAGGTATGTTTGATTTGAATACCTACATCAGATTAGATTAGATATTAGTTTGAGTCTCCCTAACTGCTAAAAAACGCATTCCAAAGAGAAGAAGGAGGAAGGCACCATTCAGTATGGAGATGAGGAAACTCGAAATCTATGCAGAAGGGGCATAGAAACAGTACGTTGAGAAAGAAGTTTATAAAACAAGATTAAAGTTGAAGACGAGAGTAATAGGTGCTGAAAAAACAGGACAGCAGTGAACCGAAAAAAGGAGTTCTGAACATCTTAACATAACAAAAAATATTTTATACCAACAAAAAGAAGGCCTACTAAATCTCAGCTCGGGCTCTCACACATTTTTTCCCTGGCAGTGCTAATTCCCATAGCTACAATAGTTGTATCCTCCTGAAAGGAGTACATCAACAGTAAGGCATGTAGATACTGTCCAAGTCTTCGAACACCACGGGCACGTTTTCAGTGTAACTTATCTTTTTCCCCGATATACTGTTAAGTCACGTAATGAATGCAAACGACGAACACAACTCGAAAAACATTTCCCGTGCATCATGCAGATTTTGCACGGTAATTTAAAGCAGGAAAGTTATGGCTTTACTTTCGCCTTCTACAGTAATTCCATTAACTAACTCGGTTTCAGCTACAAGGTTCGCAGTAGTTTTTCGATGATGCGTCATCCTTACTTTCCAGATAATGGAACAACTTCCCGACAGCCTCGATGGCGGGAAGCGAGTTTTCAAGTGCATTAAACGAGTCTTCTCTTTCAATTAGAGGGAAAATTCACTCATTTGAAATGAAAAACATCACTTTCACAAAAATTGGCTAGCGGTTATAACAACCATTTGTGATAATAACTGTTAATAAGCCTTAATAACTCGAAACATTACCGTAATTCCGAAATCTATTTCAGAACGGATAAAATAAATGATGACAGTTTCACGACCCTAGTGTTTAGTTAGGCCCAGCCACGAAATCATAAACATTATCAGAATAGTTCTGAAGATTATATATAAATTTGAAGAACCAGGTGAACCTTCATTACGTTCGTCATAAGTGTTACAGATACAAAAAAATAAGAACGGCGAAAAGTAAGTGAATTGGTGTTGAATTTTGGCTGTCGTCAGAAAGCTACTGGGAAATTATTCCCGCAAAAATAAATTCAGAAATTGCTACCAGTTCGTCTGCGTGGTTGGATACGACGAGACTAGAGCTAGATTACGTATAGGCTAGTGGAGGGGCTAATAAGGAATGCATATAACCGCGCAGTACGGCGCTAATGCATAGTCGTTTCAGGCAGCAGGATTTACAAGGATAACGCACTGGAGTGAACATTCGGAACACCAGCTTGGCTGCGCCTGGCACCATTTCCAAGTTCTGACACTTGACGGAAGTTAAATATTTCTGTCTAGATTAAAAGTTATTGATAAATTACATTAGATCTGGTCGTGAACGTTCTCTGGTTTCTAATTACACTTAGATTGCTTCAGTTCGCCCACTGAAAGAAACAGTAGATTTCATTAAAGATATCAACATTCTAGATCTCCCATTCTAGGTCAATCCTGAATCATACTAGACCATTGCTATGCCCCCGGCAACTCATATTCCAAACTTCTTGGAGAGATACTCGAGCTGGATTGGGAGCTTCCTCAGCTCTGTCTGCAGCCGCGGCCACTCACCGTGCAGCAGCCGCGATCAGCTGATTCTCTGGTACCGACGGCTGCCCTTCTTTCTTCTCTTCAATAAACTTTAGTTCTTCGCGTGTGAACGAAATGTCATGAGTTCAACGATAGAAAACATTCCTGGAGCTTCACTATACAATCACAGGTCACACTCTGAATTTTCAAGTACTTATAAATTGAGGGAAAAAGCAGCCTACGCGGCTGCCCCGGAACTGTTATCCAGAATACAACAACCAAAATATCGGCGACTTGGCCTTGAAGTTGGCAATCGGAATGCTCGCTAAATTACTGATCCATAGGACAGTAGTAGTTTACAAAAGTATGTTATACTGAAGTGTTATGAATAATTGTTGACGTAAGTTCCAAAAGGCATTTCATAATGCTGTTCAAAGCATTCGGTAAGGATTGAGAGCGGAAGTACTAGCGCTTCCCACCACGACCACCATCAGTGATGCACTGACCCTGTTCCTCCCTATGCCTCGTCCCTCCCTCACCACACGCAATCGATGCTAGCAGCACCAGCTACGCACTCCTGTTTTACTGAAGGCTCAATCACTGACTGTATCTACTTATGTATTGTTGTTTAATAGGGAGTTATAAACGAAGCATGTTATTTCATGAACTGAGTTTTACAGAAAATTGTAAGTCGCTAAAGCTGTCAGGCAGTCACATTTTATTGCCATGCGATGATGGCACCGCGGCAAGCACCCTGTTGACGATGGCAACTCTACTCTGTCATGCCTCCGCAATTACAGAGCCCTCCTGTTCCCTTGGTCAATGGATATTCTTCCCTATTAGTTTTGATATTCACCGTTAACTTCCTCATTAGACGCTTCTCTATTAAATCATTTTAGAGAACTGCAAATTTGTACCAATGAGCTACACTGAAGATATAATTTATTATCTGAAATGACATGTCTCGGAAAAACTAGGTGTACGCTAATTACCTTATTACTGGCCTTCGCCAGATGATAAAGCTGATACAGTTGCTGGACAAATTTCAAGAGGAATTGTCCGGCAAAACAACCGGAGAGTTGAAAACTCGTCCTCTCAAGTCTAGGGATATTTTGACGAATATTTGAGTACTTACTTGCGTGTCTTTTCAAGGGAAGAAATAAAAATGTAGAACCAAAACTCCCCGCTACCGATGTTTTGAAGTTTTTTAAGAGAGGTATAATTTACATTCAACGGCTCTACAGGTGAGTGCATTAAGCCTTAGAGGCTCAGAAAAATTACATGACTTCCCAGAATATGGAATGGAGGGATATATTTCAGTTGCGATAACATATTTCAACGAACTAAAATATGATCTGTCACCCGGAATGATGAAGCCACCACTCATTTTGTGTCTGTATTTAGTCACCGACAACCCAGGGGATGAGAAAAATTGCCCCTGAATAAAGCATTAGAATTACCAAATGATGTTGATGGTTGTACTTCCTGCAGAGACTTGAGCACTGTTGCATGCCAATGCGCTTGAAATTTAAACCTTAAAGTTCATCAGTCATTTTACTGTAAAGAAATATCTCACGTAAATGATGATTTCCACAGAAATCATGGGGGAGGGATACACAATTCACATGAACGCAGAAATGCACAGCTAAATGAGAATGCAAGTAGCGCAGCTGGTTTCGGGCATACGCTCGTGCGTAAGAAACATTCAAATCACGCGCACACTCATCCATGCTTACGTAGAGGGGGAGGTGAGCGTTGTATCCTACATACTGCCCAGCATCGTGTGCCTGCTGACTCATTCCCACAGGTGACCAGGCCCATGGTGCCCAGGCCAGCTGGTTGGAATTTTAAATGAATTCTCACTCATAAATGTTAATAGAATTAGGAAGAGCCTACAATTATTTTGAAATTGCTTAAAAAAGTGAAATACATTTCAGTTGAACGTAACGTACGATGAAATTATCGTAGATTCGATTGGTTCAACTATGAGAGAGTTCACCAACGAAGGATCTTTATGTAAAGATATTTCAGAAATCAATGATGATTTTTGTTTTATCTAAATAGGAAATCAAGTTTTTCTTCTCTTTCTCTCATTCTTTTCAACTCTTTTTCATAATATGTTGCGAAGTGCAGGTATTAGAAACTATTTTAGTCTGCATTTATTTCAAATATTAGAATACATCTAAATCAAATTGGGCGTTATAAGTTTTCTAAGATCTTTAGTGAAAACAATCCCTTATATTTACTGGTTGGTTCGTTGTGAGTCTTCTATTGTTTCGAATTTGGATTACTGGCTCTTCCGCCAGTATCACTGACTGACTTCATTCAACCTAACGTCAAAAGAGAGGTAATTTTAAGCTGTTAACAGCTCTGTTTTCCCAACATGCTAAGTTAAATGTTTTTAGCGTACAATCGCGTCTTGGTTCTTGAACACCAAATCAGAGGAAGAATAAAATCATGAATCACGTCATTCTCATAGCTTGAGCGACTCGAAGTTGATGCAAATTTCTCCAAGCATTGTGAATGTTCTATGTTTAGACTTTGTGAGAATTGGAAAATTATCTGTGTGCTAGTGGGATGCTCCACCCAATTTTGAAGTATATTTTTTCTGTCGCGGTACGTCAAAACTTATCGCCTCTTTGGATCCCTACCGAAGACGTAGCGAGTCAATCGGTGAAAGTAAAAGGTTTGAAATCATTCTTTGAGTCTTGCTTTGGCTTCATCAGTGCTACATAGATAGCCCTGTATGTAGCATGCTTCGTTTTAGCAGCGTGAATTATAGCTTAAAATTGTATAGCAGTAATCATGATTATAACACCATAACTGAACATTCACATGATGTATTTTTAATTGGCTTCGGGGATCCATCAAAATTTTAACCCAGCCACAGCGATCGGGAAAAACCTTCCGGCGGAATCGATCATAGTTTCAATACCAGTCAAGAGTAATAGTAAATCGAACTTTACGGGATAGGTTTATGTTGCCCATCGGTTGCTTTAAACCAGGCTGCTTATATGTATAAATTTATCTTCAACATTTTTCAAATTATTATTTTCTACTTATTTTCTTTTCAAATTTTAATTTCTTCTCAACTTCAACTGAGCAAATATAAAGAACACCTGCGAATTTTCAATGTCCTTTCTCTGATTTATATTAAAATGTAGCACACAGTCAATGATGAATTTCCTCCTCTTGGAGGATCAATGCTGTTATCAATTTTAACGCCAGATTGTAGATTTGATTAAGATTATATATTCCTAATATTTTCTTCAGTTTGCTAAAATTGCTCAGATGGTCTAGGTTCTGTAAAGTTCTTCTCAATAAATTTTGACAGAAACATAATTACTTTCACTTTCTTGAGTCAAATTCAGTTACTCGAAGTTGCTCGGTTATTTCAAGGATACTTTTTAACAAATTGCAAAGTTTTATTCTATTGGGCTCGCTTCAAATTGAAAGGCTGAAATTAGTGATCGATATTGAGTTAAATGCGCTCACGGAAATTGAAAATTTTGTTCCAAAGAATCACCAAAGGAACACATTTAAGAACATTTTACACAAATGATATTTTGCTCGCTGATGTCATTTTCGAGTTATTCAACTTTGAAGTTATAGGAACGTCGTGTAAAAGTGAAGAAACGGACACGTAAGAATTCTGTAATACGGTATTGACGTAACGCTGGGTGAGGTTAGGGTAAGTAACGTCAGGTTAGTGAAATAAACTAATAAACCTAAATATACCTATTAACTTAGCCAAACCGATGCTGTTTTTTACCGCCTACTGTAGGTTGATGTAGGCTGCTGTAGGTTAGATTAATTTAGTTACGTTACATTACGTCACCGCTATAACTCGTCAAATACTCATTTGCGAGGGAAATGTCATAGAAGAAAAATTGTTCATTTTAATCTAGTTACCTATATTAAAGCTCCAAAAATTTGAAAATCGATTACTGTCCTCTCCACATTTACCACATTTTCAAACGACCGATCGATGGGTCGTACCACAAGCAACGTGTTAATTCTATACCACACGGGGCCTTCTTTCTTCATCTTTTTGGAATTCTTTTGTTGTGGTTGGGGAGGCTGAAATGAACACATAATCTAATCTAATCTTCACTGATCGAATTAGGCTCTTAAAGCCATTGATAAGCGAGAATACCAATTCAAACAAAGGCAGGTCTATTGTTTGTATAAGCTCTGTTTTAAACAATTTGTGTGAATTTTAATTTCTACACTTACTTTTGTACTCCTCCCGTATCAATTCAATGATGATCTTTTCTAACCGGGGCAAATACAGAAAGTTTCGCTTCTCGAAAGGTCCAATAAAGTATACCATCCAAGACGTGTAAACATGCATTTCGATTGTAGAGCGAGGTCGAGGGTTCGGAGGTCGAAGAATTGTGAACCCTCGAGAAATTGGCGCTCCGCTCCCAGGGGGACCAAGTGAGGGCCCGAGTTGAGGTTAGGTAGGCTTCCTTTTTGTTGAAATAGAATGGGTTTTTGTTTTGTTACGGACCATCATTTTTCGGTTCACTGCCGTCCTTTTTTTTAGCACCTACTACTTTCTTCTTCAACTTTTTCTTGTTTCATGAACCTCTTTCTTAGCTTACTGTTTCTGTGTACCTTGTGCATAGATTCCGCGTTCCCTCAACTCCATACTAAATGGTGCCTTCCTCTCTTGGAACATCTCTGTCGTGGTTAAGGGAGGCTAAAACTTTCTTATATAATAATAGTAATAATAATAATAATGTGAACCCTTGAGATCTATAAGGCTCTGTAATTAAAAGAGGCACTTCCTTGGGCTATTCGAAAATATTTTAACTGGCTGTACACAGGAGCTTTTCAGTTACAGGCTAGAAATGTTACATGAACGATAATGAGAACTGAGCTGGAAATCATTCATTGTGTAAGGAATACATCAGTTCCATATTTATCTGCGTTATTTTCACGAATTAACAAATTCATCAGGCACTCGAAATTTTTACGCAAAAAATTTTTTCCTCTAAATAAAATTTGAGGTTGGTATAAACATGAAATCCTGAATCGTATTTAACTTGTATTTCCACGAGCTTTTATTCAGTCAAGAACCGGTACAACTTTTGTCGTGGTAGCAGATATCGCGATTTTGCTGATTTGCATAGAATTGTTCGATTTACAAACAGCAGTTACAACTTTGCATGGAGGCTGGCCAATTACAGGCTCGTCACATCTGAAATGATTAACTTCTACAAATCGAAAATTCTTTTTCACTGGTCGACAACGCACGATTGCATATGAAAATCCTACTTGTTACTTAAAAGTCCTAAAAACAAATATTTGTTCAACGTGAAGCTATTGAGAGAAGTATTAATCTTTAGTTTAACAAACACAGTGAATGTATGTCACAGTGAAGTCAAGAAATGATATTTTGTAGCTGTAACCGTGTCGTTCTAAGTGCATTTGCACAAAATTCGTATAACGTATTCCCAGGTAAAAGTATCACTTTTTGTTAAGTAGGTTTTGTACGTGTATTTTGTACATGAAGAACACAGAATAATTAATTAGGTGTAGCAGCTGATTTGATTCTAATGTCCTGCCCAATTAGCCGTCGTTATGACACTTTACGCTAACGCAGTTCTTCTAAAATATTTCTTCCATTGCATTAAATTTCGAAGAATTAAATATTTAAACATACTGAAAATTCTGCGGAAGTTTTTATTGCTAAATATTCATTCCTTAATGGTAACCCAAGTTATCCCCCGCAAAATCCACAACACTAGCTGCCTGAGTAAGTTCTGGGCTTAGTTCTGCAGTTAGGTTAGGTTTATGTTTCATTCCTTACTTCTGTGCTTCTCTCGTGGAAGAGATCGGTGTACCATGCAGCCGATGTCTTTGCTGCTCATTCTAATAATCAATTCTTACCGTATCATTCATTTTATATTGTCAATCAGCCCGCTCTAGGGATAGATCTATCGAATTTATGGGAATTAGCGTTTCCAGGGAGGAGATGTGCGGTCTCGAACCGAAAGTTCTGCAGTTCGTTTTGCAATGGACCATGTTTTTTCCGTTAACTACTGTCTTTTCACAAGCCTATTTTATTTTCTTCTCATACTGTAATCTCATTTCTTGAAGTTCTTCCAATCTCCGTTTCTACACGCAAAGAATGCCATAAGTAAACACACTAGTAAGTTCATAGATTCTTCGCTTTCTTAATTCCACTCTAAATGGTACTTTCTTCTCCCGGAACACCTATCTTGCGGTTCAGGAAGCATGAACTGACAGAATCCGATATCTAATTATTGCTACTGGACCTAAAAAGCGGAACGAGGTGTTGGTTGATATTGTCATGAGGCAGCAGCACTGAGAACACGAGGTCAGTTGTGCTTCACGGTCATCGAATTCGCCAACTACTCTCAGTGGTTAGCAGCAGCTGGATGAGGATGAAGACGAGTGAAATTCTCAAAGAGAACAAAATTTTCATTTTATTCACTGTCGTTTTTTTTTATTTTGTCACTGTCGGCAGTCATGCCCCCTATCGAGGGTCATACGGCTCTCCTCCATGCACACGCTGCCCTCCATCGCACCCCGTTCCCGTTCCCTTCGTGGCGTTGTTTCTCAGATCTTCGCAGAAGATTGTTTCTTGATTTCTATTGGTGTTCTTGTAAGCGTAGAATTTTTCCTGTGTGAGTTGCAAAAACACAGTCACGAAGAGTTAGGAAATTTAATTCAACTTTACTCGATAGTTATTATGAGACGAAACAGGTTGTCTGAGAAGTTGTCTAAGATAAGTGGTTTCCATTTTAAAACCTTGGGAGAATACTACTTGCGTTATCTTCGGGAAGTTGCACTCTCGGGGAAAAGATATGAGCTCACAAAATGAAGGTTAGGCCGGCCTTTTTGTTAAAATAGATAAGGTTTTTCGTTTTGTAATGGAGCATCTTCTTTCAGTTCATTGATGTCCTCATTTCAGCGTCAATTACTTTCTTCTCCAACTACAATCTTGTTTTATGAATTTCTTTGTTTTGCTGTTTCTATGCAAAGGAAGTTGGGACAAACCTCCTTCATAGGTAAACAATGCTTCTTATCTCTTAGGACCGCCTTTGTTGTAAGGAAAGCTTTATCTTGCATTGTATCTAATCTAGTCTTCCACGCTCTATCCATTAGTCCTAACATTTTTTATTTCATTTAAATGCTTCCCGCCTCTCTTGTGACCACTCTGAATGATGCTATAGTTGAACCTATGTAAGAGCAACAATATTTACTCATATTACTGATGATTTTTTCAATAATTTCTTATTCAATTATTGCAGATGTTGTGATCGTTAACAAGGTTAACGAGCAGAAAGCTGATATGTAGGGGTGTAGAGAATGAAAAACGGGAGTGTATAGGGAGGGGGGATGTGTTTCTGAAGAGCTGAAGAAAAGATCGAGTGTGTGTGTGTCTGGAAATTAGGGATCGAGTATCTGGAAGGAAGGGATCGAGCGTGTGTTTCTGGAGAGAGGGGATCGAGAGTGTGTTTCTGGAGAGAGGGGATCGAGTGTGTGTTTCTGGAGAGAGGGGATCGAGTGTGTGTGTCTGGAGAGAGGGGATCGAGTGTGTGTGTCTGGAGAGAGGGGATCGAGTGTGTGTGTCTGG
>JACJUY010015080.1:0-16258 GCA_014220935.1 Platorchestia sp. MABIK | reverse complement strand
GCTGGTGGAAGTGGGAGTCGCGCAGCCCAGGTTAATAGAAAATTCCGCGACCCCGACTATCAGAACTACCACATCTGTACAGTTATCAGTCAGCATGTTGTAATTATTTTAACTTAATAAATCTGAACATATCAGTGTTTTGCTTTAATCGCAACCTCATCAGAAACTTGAAAACGAAGGAAATTTCGATACAATTTATCATTTTTACTAAGAAAACGTTTCGGAGTCCAGCTCCATCGTCAGTTCACACGAAAAATAAAACTATTACGTCTGAAATATAAGATCAAAGTCCAATGAATTCTAGGTGCTATAAATATATCGTGAAAGTAAAAATACAAAGTATGAGACGGACAAGAACAAAGAATAAAATATAGAAGAACAGAAAGAATACATGTAACACATAAATATGAAATGAAATTAGGCTGGTTCTGACGAGGAATCTACCTATTCACTATTTGCAAAGGGTGCTAACTGTCCATATTGTTCAAATGAGGGTTTCGCTTGAAGATATGCAATGGCTAAAATTCTTAGGTCATACCGGGTTGAAGCAGAGTCTAAAATTTTGTAATCGGCAGGAGAGATAGGAACATTGCATTATTAACTTAATTATGGAATAACTAAGTAATGATAGCTTTTTTAATGTAAATATTGTTCACTTTGCTTGACAACGGACTATTGTAACACAAAACGAACAACAGTCTTTAAAGGTGCATGTTCAGTTGATATCTATTATTTATATTCCAGCAAAAGAATGAAATTAATTGAAATTGAAATTCTCACAACTTATCATGACGGGAATTACGACAGCAGTATATAATTAAAACAATTCGTAATATTTTTGTCATGTTATCGGAATAGACATGTAGTTTCGATAGAGAATGATCTGTAGAATGGCGGTCTCTGGCAGGCATTACAGGTGTAGGGGTGGTGGTGGTGTGTGTGATGGTGGAGGTGATAGAGTGGGGGAGAGACAAGCTATTGACACGAGCGCTTCCCGGTAATTAACAGCCGACATGTCTGGTGGCAATTGTTCAGTCAATTAATGTTTTCGACACTCTTCCTCAAGACATTTATAATTGACAAACTTTTTCATTTGAAGAATTTCGTCTAATATACGTATAAACAAAGATTTTGGAGTCAGTGTTGAAGCATTACGCTGATTCAGACAGCGTACGAGGTCATGTATAGGAACTTAGGTGAAAAACCTTTTATTGGATTTGAGAAACCTCTTCAACTATGAAGCATCTACAATTAATAAAAAGCAGCTCTTTCTCTATTGAAGTAATGACATCGTCATTACTGACGATTGCTGTCATTGTGATGCTGTGATGTGATGCGTCATTGCTGTCATTGTGATGACAGCAACTCTGACATCGCTTCAGTTGCGGTCATCACAATGTATTTAGTCTCGAATGGCCGGTCGATTCGAATCGTCAGTTGTTCTATGTTCATTTTAAATTTTCGCGCTCAGTAGAGATCTAAAACCCGTAAGGCGTGTAGTAGTGTAATCTATTACACGCCTTAAGGGTTGGGGTTTTAAATCGCTACTGAGGGCAAAAATTGAACATTAGTATAGAATAACCGCCGATTCTGAACCGACAACCTTTCAAGACTTATCCTACAACCTACTGGCACAAAATCATTAGTGAGTGTTGGATGGGATGGATTTTGCAAAGGGATGGTCGCATTCTTCTCCAAAGCCGCCCGCATAAAATCTGAACAAAAGCTCCTAATTAGGCTATACATTTCTGATCCCAGATTGGAGATATTCGGAGAGTCAGACTGAAACAAGGTATTAAATGCGTTCAATTTTCCAAAATTACAATTTAAGAACTTCAAATAAGTGCGGGTTAGCTTGTTGTTTAACGACAACTCAACAAAGTGAAGTGTGAGTGCATCCCACTGCTCCAGCAATCGTCGTACACATGCTTGTAAAGAAACTTCATGCCGCACATTGCAAAAAGAACCGCAACATGTTCAGTACCGTTATGGAACACGTTAACTTTAGTATTTGGTATATGTGCAGTGTGCAA
Source organism: Platorchestia sp. MABIK (assembly GCA_014220935.1). Lineage (NCBI taxonomy): Eukaryota > Metazoa > Arthropoda > Malacostraca > Amphipoda > Talitridae > Platorchestia > Platorchestia sp. MABIK. Next base: position 14,225 of record JACJUY010015080.1, on the reverse strand, counting down.
AAATTCTATATTGTGTTGAATATGTGCAAAAACTTGAATTAGAACCTGATTCAACTTCAAACTTATGCTGAATCTAATAATAATGACACAATAAACAACTTCCAATGGCCTCGCTACCCGGGAGAAAAATATTCCTTCCTTGAATAACTTGCAATTAAATCAACTTAGCGAATAACCGTACCACATTGTCCTCATTTCAACAAACGCCATTAAACAAGGAGAATTGTGGTCTACCCCAGTGAAATGAAAAGTCTACGAAATGTAACCTTGAGCTCTAAAATAGAAAATCTGTCAACGCACGTTAATGCACATTCCAGCCCATACACTTCCAAATCGAGAGCGCCATCGAGCAGAGATTCCGCAGCTCCCCCATCCACAGTTTTCAAGGAACGTGTATAAACCTACGCCTTTCACCAACTTGATTTCAGACTGTAAAAATGCGAGGACGAATAACAAATTTGCGTTACTTTCAACAGACACACATAGTGACTGTGACATGCCCTCCTTCCCAATCAATCATCGACTTTCTGATATCTATGCTGGAACAAGGAAATTGACATAAATCAAGAATTACCACCAAGCTCAACAGAAGACCAGCAAATAACGATATTCAAAATGATTCTCACAAAATAAACAAATAATTAGAAAAAATCACTGCGCGTTCAGCCTCTTTCCAAAATGAACATCACGTGCGCAAGCACTAAGTAGTCACCACAATGGAAAAACTCCTGAACAGATGTCTAGCCTGTGTAAAGCCTCCGATCAACGACCCAACTCGAAACGAAAAATCAGCATCGAACTAATTTGCTGAATAAAATAATTTTATTCCGTGTCGGTCTCACGCTGTCAGGAGACTTAGATTGGGTGTTTCAAATAAGAATGAATGTGTCTAATAGCCGTGAAAACAGTTGGATCTGGGCTGCGCGTAAGTCTGCGAGCAAGCACCAGAAGATAGCTCGAGATCACGCTTATGTCATAAAACGGAAACCGCAGACGGCAGACGCGAGCGAGCTGGGCAGATGAGAGACCAAATTTTACGAAGACATCATAATGAGCTAACCGCACGCTATCTCATCCGGCAGATATTGTCACAAATTCAGCGTCGATCATATGTTATGGGAGAGGACACCACCTCTGGCCCCCTTCGATCTTTGTGCTTTTGCAAAAGCACAGCTGGAAAAAGTTAATGAACAAGAAAAAAATATTCCCACTCCTTACCCCCGCCCACTTCTTGGGGTGACCCCATTAAATATCATGAGTCTCTTAGGAGATGGGGATCATCACTCCGGGTTGAGCGGCACTACAGAGTAGTCAAGAGAAAAAGGGGGCAGAGAGTCGATTAGGCCGGTCGTGAGTTCGGACTCGGAAAATATTCGACTTCACGATCATCAGTGAAGGGAAAATCTAAGCAAAGGGGTTGTCTTGTTTGAGAGAGTCGGGTCCCGTTCAGTATCACGGGTTTGTGTTCATGGTTCGGTATCGGAGGGATAATATTGCATAGATCGGGTTTCAATTTTAGCGGTCAAAGCGCGATTCCTTATTGAAGGTTGTTAATACTGTAACGCATTGCTCGAATCGAGTCCTTGTCGAGGTTAAAACGGGTTCGAAGGTCCGCCTTGCGTGTGCTTCATTAATTGTCGTATTTGCCTCCCACCCCAGTAATTTAAGGAGCGTATATGTGTGTTTTCTTTAACCTCCTCCCACGCAAGAACCACCATTAGATGGACGTTCCTAGAAACTCGGTCAATGCTACCTAGAGAGTTAATAAATATCACGAAGCTGATGCCGGATGTAGGCGATCGATGAGGTTAACTAAATACAGCGATAAATGTTAACAAACTTATCATTAACTTTTCGAGACTACGGTCTCTGGTGGCAGCGACCCTCTCTTATTAAATTAATTTATTTTACTCGAAAGAAGTTCTCAGAATTAACTTCATACGCTGGCGGCAGTTCTATTCACGCTGGGAGAGCGTGAATAGAATTGAAGAAAAAAAACGCGTAGTAAAAGCCATGGACCGGAAGCAACAACGCAGCTACATCTTCAAAGAGCCCCAAAAACCGTAAGTAAGGACAGCGTCCCCCATAGGATTACAGGATTTTGAGACCACTGAAGAAAGAAGGATTATTGCTACAATAAGAAGTGTAGGAGGTCAGGTACATCCTGTGAAAAAATGAGACTCGTATGTTCACTCGTTCGCCTGCTACGGGGGTTTGAAAAATGGGGGGAGGGGAGGGGGAAGTGGTATTTTATCATGTTACACCTCCCCCATGGCACTTTCTTCACTGCGCGACGTTGCTATGTCATCTCCTGTGTCTCTGTATACCTCTATTATGATTTCAGAGGTCTAACCTGAACCAAAAATTTTCAACAAATTTTAATTGAAATCGTTCACATATCTTTGTTTTGCTTAAAATGAACAACTCGGACTTTGGGGTTTCAAAATGCTTCTCCTCCTTCAGTTTTTGAGCTACAGAGATGACTTTGGTGTCATTGGATGCGGAATGACATGGGCTTTTATAAAAACGGATCACATTTTTCACATTTACTTTTTGTTGATAAGTTATGACGTCATAAATACGTCTTTTTTCGATGGCAGAGTTTGCTCTCGATTTTTTTTTTTTTATTATTTAAAACTGGAAATTTCTGGAAAAGCATTTAATTTTTTAGAATTCCCACGTCTTTCCGCATCCAATGATACCAGAATCATCACTGTACTTCAAAAACTGTCGGACAAGAAGCATTTTGAACCATACACCCCCAAAAAAATTCGTTTTCTATGAATATATCGTTTTCTTCGGAAAAAATCGCATTTTTTATGAAGGATAAACGATTCCAAATTGCATTTCCTATCAGTATACCAAATTTCATTGCCCTTAGTTCAATAATAAAAAATGGTCCGCAAGGTACGCTGTCCTTAATGGGAACGCGCCGATCTTGTAGGCAGCGTAACCGAAGTGAGCGGTGGCAGTCATTGTCTCAGAGATTATCGTCCCACCGAGGTGAGTAATAGGCGAAGGGCCATAAAGCTCTAAAGCGATTCTTTCAAACTCGAGCAAGCCTTTTGGGGAAGTTGAATTTTAAATGTGTAGCGCTGCGCTCGGGTTAAAGAACACCGTTAAGTGATGACGAACATTTAATTAGCACCCATTATTTATTGATAGAATAGCGATTGTCCAGTGCCCGACGAAACAGAGTTTTTTTGTGTGTGTTAACGCAGACTTGTTGTCTTGTTTTGGCGAAATTAGAGCCAAAACAACTGTCGAGAATCAACCGATTACTGTCTGATGAACTGATTCTCGATTACTGTCGAGAATCAACCGTGAGCGGGAGTGTAGTTTGCAACGTGAATTCCCTATGTATCAGAGTAAAAGTAGCTATCGATTTACAGCAGCCAAGTGTGGCTCCCTCCGTACATTCGTGAGCAGAGCCGCGTAAAAGCGCTCGTCGTGCCTGAGCAATCGCATTTTGACTGAGCATGGACCGCCGATAGCACCGGATTTGCAAGCTGCGACCCCCAGTAAACTACTCGAAACATTTCAGCCTTTCCTTCCCTACCTGACGACAGCGGTTACTCCAGTTTCAGGGCTTACACTAGGCGGTGTAAAATCAATAATACAACGGGAAATTATTGCACTTAACGATTGAATTCATAGCCGAGTTTCGAGTAGCAGGGATGACAAAAAGTTTTGATATGTCGAACAAAGCATTGAACGAAGTAGCAGACATGGGACTGCCAGAATCTGGAGCCTCAAACTCGGTAACACTAGGATCCATTTTCGGAAAACTTCCAAAGTTCGACGGAAATTCAAATGTTATAAAATGCCTGAAGAATTTTAAAAAAACGCGCCGCTCTAAAGAAATGGACGGAAGAACAAACGGCAGAAATAATTCGATACTTACGCATAGAGACCGCCGAGAGTTTCTTAGATTCTAATCCGGAGCTCGAGGAATGTGATCTAGAGACTCTGTCCGAGCGCCTTGAGGCATGCTTTCTTAAGGGGCTTTCACACGATCAGTTTTTCTGTCAGTCACACTCACACTCACGGACTGTGGTCAAGACACTTGCGTTCACACGTACGTTCTCGAGACTAAAGTGGCGAGCCACTGGCAGGCTCGGTGGTAGTCTACAATGTATTGTCGGGATAGTTTCGCCGTGTCCAAAGCAAGCTTATTCATTGGCTTTGCGATCAACAAGAGGAGTAAACTCCGCAAATAGATATTGGGTCAATGAATCGCTAGCTAAACATCGACAAAATGGGAGTTATAACCGGATTTGCAGGGAGTAAAGGCTAAATGACAACATTTCGTTCTATAAATATTTGCGCATTCCTTTTTCCTTGTCACAGCATTTGTAAAATTTTGTGACACCAAATCTAACCCATCTAACCCAAATAGGGAGAGAGTTAGTTAAATGTCTATTGTGTGGGGAGAGGCGCGTTTTGTCTGTAAAGTCACTTATTCAAATGCCAAGCTTCTTGTGTTTTTTTATGCATTTTGGGTGGAAAATAAATGTGTTCGGTAGGAATCTAGTAGGGAATCTCGTGAAATTTTGAAGGTTATGTGGAATGATACATGTTCTCGGGGTTTGGGTGGAAGTGCAGCTTGGGGCTGCATCGCAGTGACACAAGATGGCGCACACCAGACTGAAGCGTCATAGACTGGCCGTCTACCCAGTTACATCAGAGAAGTGAAAAAGGCGGCTGAGCGTAGCAAGGTTTACAGGCGCCAAGAGATACTTGCAATCCCGTGCTGTGTGCTTATTCGCGCGCGCGACTGGAATTGTGCAGGATGTGTTTCTTGCTACGGTGCATCGGTTGTGATTGCGTTACAAAGTTGCGTGCGAAGCATTTCCACTAGGATTGGGTTTCGTAAATCTTTTTATGTTTGTCTAGAATGCTTCATGCCATTCTCGTGTTCATTAGTTTTTTTTAATATATTAATTAATCATAAATGCTTAAGTAGTTGTTTTATTTTCCCCTGTTGACCTGAGGTACTGAAATGGGTGAGCGGATCAGTAGCTACTATGTCTCTATTTTCCACCTGTTCTATCATTTCTCCTTCTGTGTTTCTTCCGCTCTAAATTTCCCTTTTTGCCCCCAACTATGAGGTTTAAATCCCTCACTACGGATACAGGGAGGCGCCAGCCGCGCCCTCGTTTCGTGACAGTTTCGGGTAGAGGAACAGAGTTTACGGTCCAGATCTTTCAGGAAATGGGCCACATATTGAAAGTAAAATTACATTTGACTACTTCGTTTCATCCGGCCAGTAGCGGAATGACTGAAGCGTTCAATAAATTAATTAAAAACACTTTGACCGCAACCGTAGAGAATGATCTGGCAACATGCTACGCTAGCCTCAAGCTGCTCCTATCACGCGTCGGTTAGAAATACACCGTACTATCTGTTTCATGGCCACGATGCGCCCTTGCCGTTCTCGGATATTTTGCAACCGCAAATTTTAAATAACGCATTTAATGACGATTTTCCCCGCGCCGCCTTTACTAGGTCACAAATAGCGTTCGAAGACGCCATGTCAGCGAGCCGAAACGCTCATGACAAGAACGTAAAATATCGGTGCGCAAGAGACAAGAAACTCAGAGTGGGAGACTATGTCTTTTTGCGAAATAACGTGGGATGGAGTAAGGCCATGTCAAAATCTCGACCAAACTGGGTAGGTACATTTCGAATTCAGCCGATTCCAACACTCGAGATCATAGTTATAAGACCGATGCACGGCTGCCGACACGAAATAACGATTCACCGTAACCGACTAAGGGCCCTGACAGACGAGCGGGTTGGCCGCCACGGGTGCAAAGCGGGTCAGCCGCTGCGGAACCGATTTTCAAAGAGTATATATTGATTTATGTGTAAAACGCTTTCTTTTACATAGAAATCAGCGTTTTACATATAAATCAATATAAACTCATTCAAAATCGGTTCCGCAGCGGCTGACCCGCATTGCACCCGCGGCGGCCAACCCGCTCGTCTGTCAGGGCCCTTAGGGTACGGCCAGACTGAACGCGTTGGCGCTGACGCGCGCGTACGCTTCACGCTTTCATTTGAATGGAAGTGGCCACACTGCACGCTGACGCGCGCGTTCATCGAGATGCATCGGGAGCAGGGTTGCCGATTTAGCCCAAGCCCTTTTCAATATCTTTTAGTCCTTAAAATTTTCAATTAATCCCTGGCGCGTTTTTTAACCCCTTTTGTACTAGTTTAACATGTTTTTAGCCGTTTTGTTCATTTATTAATGAAAATTTAGAGTTGAAAAAGCGTTTCGAGTACTTATAAGAAAATCTCAGTGAAAGTTCAATATTCAGCATATTTAGAGCATTTTATACACAATTGTTGTCTTTATGCATTGTTTCTACTCAAAATTACCAAAACTTCATTGCATCATCTGGTTAGAATCAAGTTCATTGCTCGTTGAAACTCCAATGGTTTGATCTGACAGAAGGGATGAGAAAGTAACTTATTCTGTTCTATTTGGTGGCAGTTTGGCATGAAAACAGTGACAGTAACATTGTGTGTGGTAATTTCACTTGATTTATTGTAGGAATGCAGTCAAAGTCATCAGTTTTGGCATTATTTTAGCATAATATTCTTCTTTTGATCTGCGTTCGACAAAATTAAACCACCATGGAAAAAAAGGACACGCAAAATTTCAGAAGCGAGTGGCTGAATAATCCAAGGTATAAAGATTGGTCGCAGCGAATTAAAGGCGACAGTGCAAAATGTCGTCGTAAGTATTACAAATGTGTAATTTCTGCTGAAATTATTTCTCCTATATTTATGACATGTATAGACATATTTCTACTGCAAAACATAAGACAGCTATGAAACCTTTCGGTGCTCAGCGGTCTACTCTACTTTATTTTGTTTAACTGGAAAATTTTGAAATCAAAAGAGTAGAATGTAAACTTGCTCTTTTCATTGCTTGCCATGGTGTCATTTCTCAGCCAGATCATTTAGGTAATGTTCGCAAAGACTTCTTCTCTGTTATTACAAGATGCAACGATTTGAAACTCCACCGTACCTAGAGCACAGGTATAATTTGTAATGTTCTGGCTTCCTATTTTCAACAAGGTTTAGTCGAAGAAATCGGTGATGGGAATTTCAGCATGATAATTGATGAAAGCAATGATTTTTCAACTAATAAATTATTTTGCCTAATTATTAGATATTTCTCGAAATCGAGAAAAGAAATTGTAGCATGTCTATTGGATTTAATTCGATTAAATGCAAGCAATGAATAAATGCAATTAAATGCAATTAAATCAAATCTGAAAGAAAATGTTTTGAGGTTGGAAAATCTTGTCGGCATTGGCAGTGTCAACGCATCAGTAATGACTGGAAAACGCACTGGTGTGCATGCTCAGCTGAAAACAGAAAAACCTAACTCAATTCTCATCAAGTGTGTGTGCCATCCCATCCAATTGTTTCAAGTTGAGTTGTACAAGCACTTCCTCGACATTTGGAGTTCCTCTCATCAAAGAATCTTACAAATGGTTTGTCCATTCATCTCTGAGGTGAAACAAATACGATGTAATTTATGGAACGCTGAATGATGATTAACTGCCTTTGAAATTAATTATATGTAGCCAAACTAGATGGTTATAATTGCCTAAGCAGTGTATCGAATCCACGATCAGTGGATTGAATTGAAGACCCATTTTGAAATTACAAAATCTCAAAAACGTTGCTACAATTCTGAAGAATTGTTCTTAATGTTTTATGATGAACGAAACTATCTGTACCTATCCTTTTTGAAACCAATTTTTGATGAGGTTAGCAGAAGGAATAAACTTTTCAAGTTATTGAATGATTTGCAACAATTAATTTGCTCTCTTGCTTCATAGATTGTCATTGCTGGCACAACAATAGATAAAAAGATAAACATCAGAGATAAGTTATATGGTAATCTATATTTAGGTTACATGTTTGAAACAGAATTTACCAAAGCAAGTATCAAAGATGATGAAAAGAAGTACATTCGTCAGTGAAGCAACAATTTCTTAATAGAGCTAATAGAATTATGATCGCGTCTTCCTTACAATTACGTCATTTTGAAGTCAATGTCAGAATTAAATTTCAAGTCTTTCTGGAATCCTATAAAACCTGATAAAATTCCATTGGGAAGAATGTTTATCTCCAATCGCTCAGATCTTACAAAACTAGATTTTCAGATATAGCAGTTGCACACAGTGCCTTGGAAGACAGTGAATAAAGAACGAAGTACAATCAATTTCTGAGGCGAAATTCTCAATGACAGAGATACCTCAGATGAAAACACCTTTCAAGAACTTTGCAAATTCGCTTTAGTGATTCTGTGTCATTCTAACGCTGATGTTGAGAGAGCATTCAGCCAGGCAAGCATCATTAAAAACAAGCCTCGAAACAAGTTGAATGTTTCAACTACAAATAGTATACAGACAATACGACATGGTCTAAAACGCTATAGAAAACGCTGCTATGATTTTGATGTTCCCCTGTATGTAATTAAGAAAATTGGGACCATTGAAACGTATGAAACCAGAAAGAACGAAGATGCTAATGAATAATTGAAATAAGTTGCTGCATTGGATGACAAACTTCAGGAAATCTTTGATTCAGCTCATTAAAGATAAGATTATAGGTCATTTTTAATTCAAAATAGTGATTTAAATAAATAGATGAAATTAAATAGATTGCTTCTGAACACCCTGTCGCTGTGCTGAGGGTGAGAAGCGTCCCAAATGGGGGGCACTGCCTGAATAGAGGAGAATAGCAGCTCCACATCCATCACTCACGGCTGCTCGAGACACGCGCCGTGAAGCGTCACGAACGTGCCGCGCAGCGTCAAATATTTCTCACAGGTAATCTTGAATTTTGAAAGCGCGACGCAGCGTCTGTACGCTTTGGTCTGCTTGCGTCCGTCTGCGACTAGTGTGTCCGCTCTCCTAACAATACATGTTTTTAATATTGCAGCTACTGCCTGCGCACGCGCGCGTCAGCGCCAACCTGTTCAGTCTGGCCGTACCTTTAAGCCTGCGTCATTTCAGCCTGAAGCCCCGTTTGTAGTGCAGGACAAGAGCAACCGCAGGACTAGCGAGGTCGTTGAGAGCGAAACAGGATTACTCCGTGACGAAAACGAGTCTGATAGCGACAACAGAGAGGTGTACGTAGCGAAGCCTGAAAACCCCCGGCCCCCCTGCATCCCTGAACCCAGATGCCAGTACGCGCTCAGATCTGCAGGGACAATGGACGAAGTTACCTTATAAGTCCTCTCACATTTAGCTTGTTCGATAGCTCATTTAAGTGTACTAACTAAATATTTCCCTTCAGGTGTAGCCTAGTGATTTCTGCGTAGAAGCGAAGTAGGATAAAACTTTACCACAACCTGGGATAAATTCGCATTTAAGGTAGTTTCCGTAAAACATGCAGTAGAACTGAGATTTTCTTGTACAGTTAAAGGAAAAGATAATTAAAAGGCACGGGATACCAGTCGCTGCTACATCTCGGGCGTTGATAATTTTAAATTTAACGCTGTGACAGAGTTTTCCGTCTCTCCGAGATAAGGGAATCACATGTTCTAGTTGTTCTATACTGAAAGAAGTTCAAGGTAGGGGCCAGAGACATTGAAAGATTGATGATTCAGTAACAAAATCCTGACGGAGCTGCTTAGAATTTTCTATAGATATATAATAGACTAACTAGTTGTTCCATTACTATTCACGTAGAGAAGTTATTTGGCAATGTAGCTCTTTAATCATAACGTAACTTTAAGGGGGGTATCCCAGGCCCCTGTCCGTCCGGTGAGCTTTTTTTGTTTTGTTGTTGGAAAAGGACCCTTAGGTGGTGGACTATTCGGTCTTGAAATTTTATGGCACTACGGACACTAGATGCCTCCCAGGAGGGTAAGGCGACCGAAAGTCCAGAATTTTCGACCTCATTTCGACCCCATGTGGAAAAACAAAACGGGAAATGGAAAATTTGAAACCGTAACTTTGTTTACAATGCCTCAAGGATTCCAAAACTGTTTTTGGTTTTGTTCTAGCACAAAAACTCGATGAGTTCTATTTATTTGAAAAATCAATAAAAATGAACCAAAGAACCAATATGTCCATTTTTACAAAAAAATAAGGCCTGAATCGAAAAAGTGAATAGATGAAATTGGGGTTTTTTTCAAAAGTTACATATAATAGTCAAATTTCATGAGAATCAGACTACAAATTTAAAATTTCACAATATTAGTAAAAAATTCCTTTTTTTAAGTACAATTCACAGAGTGAATATGAAGTTATGCATGGAGATTATCGAAATAAAAATGACAACAGCATTCAATTACATAAATTGTCCATTATACTTCAACAATAAATTTTGTTTTTGGCTTATACTCAATACCTCTAACTTTCTACATTCAAAGAAGTCATTGAGTTTTTATGCTAGAACAAAACCGAAGACAGTTTTAGAATCCTTGGAGCACATCTAACAAAAGTACGGTAGCAAACTTCAAAATTGTTCAAAACTTTTTTTTTTGCAATCTCACAACCCAAAATTAGTGTATATTTGATTAGTGATTTAATATCGCATATAAAAAACGAAAGTTACAAATGTAAAATTTTCTACCGTAATTTTGCTAGAAATGCTCCAAGGATTCTAAAACTGCCTTTGGTTTTGTTCTAGCATAAAAACTCAATGACAAGTTTTTTTTAAATATCCATAAAAATGAACCAAAAAACTTATTTTTCGTATTTTTTAAAAAATTATGACCTAAATCGAAAAAGTTACACGAGTAAAAAAAGTTTACTTTCGACAAATACATACACTAGCCAAATTTCAAACGAATCGGATGAAAAAAATTGAAACCTTGATTGCCCCCCCCCCTCCCCTTAAACATGGGATTGCAAATACTGGACGCATTGTCGCGGGAGGGGATTTGAAATGCAGTCGGACACGAATAAAGGGACACCATAGCAGGTCATAAATACGAGAGCGGTCTATACTACGAGGACGATATCATACGATATGTTGTACGCGGTATATTCCGGGACGTAGTCTAGACAGAGAGAGTTTACGACTGTGAGTTTACGACTCCAATGATGAAATATTTGTTTGAAAATAGAACGGAAAAGCGGTGGGCAATAAAATGCTGAGTAGTGGTGGAGAATTGAAGGCTCCTGTGCTGGGAAAGCCAGGGTGTGAACGGCGATTTTGCAATCCCGTAATCCGGAGTATTTAATGATAATCATTTGCTAATACATGGTTTGAGGAGATTTTCAGGAATATGAGAGCATGCAAGTCGTTGGCATGTACATGGTGCTGATGTGGCATCACAACGGTCGCCAATACGGACAGCGAATGGCTGTCGGCGTCGTAAGAGTTAGGCATCAAACAGTGGTAAGACCGGAAGATCCTGAGCTTCCTAACGAACACTTCATGGAAGCATGTACGCAATACAGACTTCCTGCATCTCAGCTGCTTGCTCGATGTTTGAGAAATACGGAAGTGCCTAAGAGAAAGTCGAGCAAGACTTTGAGTTCATGAGACGAAAGAACATATCGAGGGACGCCTCAATTATTGCACATTTAAGGAAATAAAGGGATTGCCCTTCTCACGAAGTGTGATAGGTAAACGCAATTGAGCGATACAATTCAGCTGAAGAAAGGAAAGATAACCTAGGGACATTTCATCGAATTAGTGATCATCATCTCTAAGGACATGCGAATGCAAAGTACTGTAAGTTAGTTTAGATAAGTGATTGATAAGGAAGAAAAGGATAGGCACGTATTACCAAGGCTCATCTAGATCATGTAAGGACTTGATAGGTTCATTAAATCATGCAATGGTAGTTACATTTCAATCATCCTCATGTAAAAATGCGCTCATTCAGCGATCAAATGAAAATTCAAGAGTAGGCACCTTATTGATGAAAAATACATTTAAGTGAAAAACTAATGCTTTTTTTATTTTTCCGTTGGAAGCGATGTCGTACATGTACAAAAGCCGAAGGCGAAGGCCGAGTGAGGTTGTCCGTCAGCTGAGCACGTACGTAGCAGCCCACCACTTCGAGGTGACTCTTTGGCAGCACGATGGGAGTCTTGCGAGCCTCTCGGACGAGACGTTTTGAACGCAGATGGCGAAGATCCTGGATGATGAGAAACTCGTCATCCACATCGTCCCGAGGCCGGGTCTACACCTGACCGGGGCGACCCTCAACCAAATATTGAAGCACCTGGTTGTACCCCCGAGACTGAGGGGAGGTGGAAGTCAGAACATCTTCCGTGTGTCTCTCATCGAAGACGGTGTACCCGTATTATTGCTGGAAGAAGACTGTGAGAGGGAAGGAATTGCTCGTGAGAATCAAGAGCTAGAAGACATGAGCACGCGCAGGCGAGGTTGAGTTGTGTGTCGGAATTGTGTTGTTCTCGTTGTGTGCAGGGTACGCCAGTCGCGTTGGAGATATGGGTCGTGGTCAATATAATTTTTTTTTAGCAGGAAAGGGGATGAATAAAATCATTTTATTCCGTGTCGGTCTCACGCTGTCATGAGACTTAGATTGGGTGTATCAATAGAAATGAGTGTGTCTAATGGCCGTGGAAACAATTAGATCTGGGTTGTGCGTAAGTTTACGAGCAAGCTCCAGAAGATAGCTCGAAATTCCGATTGTGTCATAAAACTGAAACCACCGAGTTATTTAGGTTAGTCTTGGCTGGGCAGACGCGAGGGAGTTGGGCAGATGAGAGACGAAATTTTACGATGACGTCATGAAGAGCTAACCGCATGCTGGCTCATCCGGCAGATATTGTGACAAATCCAGCGTCGATCATAAGTCATGAGAAAGGACACCAGCCCTCGCCCCCTTCGAACTTTTTACTTTTCCATAACCACAGCAAGAGAAAGTGAGGGCACCAGCAGAAAAAAATCCCACTCCTTACCCCCGCCCAAGAAGTGGTAAGATATCCATTAAGTATCATGAGTCTCTTAGGAGATAGGGATCATCACTCCGGGTTGAGTGGCGCCACAGAGCGGTCAAGAGAAATAGGGGGCAGAGAGTCGATTAGGTCGGTCGTGAGTTCGGACTCTGAAAATACTCGACTTAAACGGTCATCGGTGAAGGCAAAATTTAAGTGAAGGGTTTGCCTTGTCTGAGAAAGTAGGACTCGGTTCAATATCACGGGTTTGAGTTCATGGTTCGGTATCGGAGGGATAATATTCCGTGGATCGGGTTTCAGTTTTACAGGTCAAAGCGCGGTTCCTTACTGAAGGTTGTTAATACAGTAACGCGTTGTTCGAATCGAGCCCTTGTCGAGATTTTAAGGTTCGGGGTAGAAAAAAGTCTGTGAGTTCTTTATGAATTTTTCTGAGGTATTTACCATAGGTGTAAGATGTTAGGACTATTTTTTACTCGAGGGTTTTTTCGTACCTATACAAAAATATGATTTGATTTGAACAAACACGAAAAAATGCAGGTTGCGGAAAATCCTTCTTCCATTGCAATTTTAAACTTAGAGAACTGGAAAAGTATTTTCGAGATAGATAATTGTCTTGTCTAGAGATACGGTGCAAAAGTTTTTGGTAATTTAATTTTTTTAATTATGAGAGTATTTCCCTAAAAACCGACCGCTTTTTCCGTTTTTTCGAATTATTTTGCTCATAATTTTCAACACGAATTTAAATTTTAAAAAATTTTACACCGGATCTCTAAATTTCTTTAATTGCTACTGATTGATATGCTTGTCATTCCTGTACCTTCAAAACTGTGAGAGAAGGAGCATTTCAAAAGTCAAAAAGGTAACTTTTCATCAGAGCCACATTTCTAAAATTGTTTATTTTTCGTTTTTTTTATTCGTGTCTTATCAGCAATTCTGTACCTTCTTCTGTACCTTCAAAACTGTGGGGAATGATCCATATCAAAAGTCAATAAATGCAAGTTTCAGAATAGCGTTGTTTAGATGATTTTTTCTTCGGTACAGGCTAATTTTTTTTAAATCAACTATATTGCTTTGCAGTTCTTTTTGAGCCATTTCGATTAATATATTTGCCATTCCTGTAGCTTGAAAACTCCGGGAGGCGATCATATGTTTACGCAGCAAGCTAATTAGCTGATGACTTAGCAGCAAACACTCAATTACACTGTCATAATTTATCACTGAGTAATAGAATGTTTCGTTTGAGTACGACAGCATTTCAAGCAAGGCCATGAATGAACTCTCTTTCTATTCCCGTAGAGGAACACTCAA
>JACJUY010015078.1:0-16260 GCA_014220935.1 Platorchestia sp. MABIK | reverse complement strand
GTAAATATGAGATACCGAGTTAGCCCACTCATGTAAATAATTTTAGTGAAAATCATCTTGTAAAACGCAAATTTTGCAGTATAATTCTACACTGTAAATTTAATTTTTTGTTAATCGATTTGCTTTCCAGTTCGCTTATTCATGAAGTCAAATTGCTCATCATTTAAGAACAGTGTCTTGCTGTGCTGATTTATAAGTTGCTTGAAATCACAATAAATGCCTCCCAGGCTTCCATTGAAAAGCGGAACGCAGATTCTTCTTTACGGAATAATTGATTAATTTTTTTTCTAAACTGAGATAGCAATGAATAGCACTACTTAGACATTTACATTCTTCAAAATTAAAATGAATGAACTAGAATTTCATTCCACACCATTAACTGATGTAACTACTGAACTAAACGCTGTTACAAGGAGTTAATTCTTTGGTAAAAAAACCCATGTAGTATTTTATTTGGGGCTGAAACTTTGACTGATTCAACGAATAAAACACAACCTAGCTTCAAAAAGTACACTCCCACACTACTCTCTGAAGAGCTGAATGATTTAATTTATTTATCCCTGCAGAATCACTTTCCAGTGGATGTCAATTCGACAAAATACCCCAATCTCAGATTCATCTCAAATTAAAGTCGAGCATCAGGGCCGACGGCGGTGTTTTTAAGCCAGCTTCTTTGTGGGCTCACTTTGGGAGGCGGTCAATGCAAATTGGCGGTGTAAAGTAACCATAACTTTGGTTTATGGCGGCGCATAAACCTCTTGCAAAATATGTCTAGCCGCTGGCGATGCGTCAATCAATTTAGAAGAGGTCGTCTCGGAGGACGTGTTGTGAACGTTAATGCTACGTCAACAGCTTATACGTCTCGCGTGTAAAATGTCACTTAGTTCATAAACAGACAAACTGATAAATGTCAAAACTGAATGAATTTGAGCCAGAGGTGCAGAAGGATCATGGTTGAAAAATTTGAAAAATGTCACATTCCTCTAGCGATATAACCGTACTTTATACATATTTAGTTGTTTGTTAATTTTATCACAACAAGAAGATCTTTAGAAATGAATGAGGAGCCCTAAAATTCTAGCTTAGATGCGGGAGTGAATACTTCTAAATGCAAATTTTCTCCATCTTATCAAGCCAAAGCAATCTTACGTACATACCAAAGGTAAATATAGTGTAAAATCCATCCTATTTTTTTCACAGAGTTCTGACCAGCCAACCATACGATAGTGTAAAGTAGTCGTCGCAGATAACTCCCCCATCTTAATTAATAGAAGAGCAAAACTTTCTCCCTTGCTATTCCAGCGGGTCAACTTTTACTGGAACTCTGCAGTCAAAGCGAGAGCGGATTCGTGCACACATGCAAATGCGGATACAAAGCTTTGATCTGAAGCTTCAGACATACTGTACTTGTCAATCTAAAGGGCTTCGCAAACCATTCTGTAAATTAGTTGAGTTGCGAAGCATAAATATGCTAGTCTTCGTAAGAGTTAATTATTTCTCTTTCAGGCGGGAGATGACCTTAGACTCATGGTTTTCGAATTAATCATCTCTCTGATGAAAATTTTCAAATATTCCTCTGTGTAATTGGGACTGAGAGCACCCAACCAGCGGTATAAATTTAGTTTTTCCGAATCCAATGATTTCATCTAAAGTTGGAGAAGTATAAAGATATGCTTGCTATTTCATGAAAATTGGTGCACTCTAAACTTTCATGCATCCTGTCTCTGATCACGAGTATTTAGTTCAAAATTCAGTGCGCTGAAATAAACTGAGAACGAATCTGTCATTTTTTGTTATGAAACGTTCGGAAGTTTCGAATCAAAAATAAGTGAAGATTCACTTTAATGATCCTAGAGGGATTGAAAAATGTACTGTGATGAAATGAAATGAACTGAGAACGAATCTATCATTTTCAAGCAGGAGACTATCGGAAGATTTGAATCAAAATTAAATGCAGGTTCACTTTGATGTTCGAAGATGAAGTGTGTAACTCAGTAGCTCACAGCACACACGTTGGTGAAATCTGATTCCACTTTCATGTCAGATATCAGACTTCACTGAAATAATTATTAATTCGTTTGAATTTGTCACTTAAATGTCACGTTATTCTTCCCTCATCCAGTATTCGTTCTGACAACACGGTTGATATTTAACTGAGCATTCGTTTCCTCAGAGCATGCATTGAAATTCATGTTGTATTATTTAGTGATATATGTACTAAAAATTAAGTAGAGTACGCCACTTCAACATAACTTAGATGTAAGTAAAAAACATGAAACACCGGCGAGAGCTAGTGGCATCGGTAGAAGTGTTGTAGAATCAACAGGTAAATTCGATGAGCGCAAACTCTGAGACTAAGAATTGTTGAGGCAAGGAGAAAACGATACGGGGAACCTGGCGCATGACTCGTGATGAAAACCTGTCACATGGCACGCTCATCTTACGGAATTAAAGGTAAAAATTCATCGTGATCTTATGAAATAAGACCAATATTCTTTTATCTTTGTAGTTACCAGAAGCGAAAACTGAATGATTCTAAGGCGATGTCATGTGATTTTGCTTATCGAATGAGATATTGGAAAATTGTTCACTTTCTACCTACATTAGCAAATTATAGGAAAAATTTACCGACAAAAATTTGCTCATTACATATATGTGATATAAGTTTAAGATATCATTTAACACAGACGTTAGCGTTTTTATCTCAAATAAAGACTATTTCGAATGTGTGATGACAGAAAATGGCTAACAGAGCTCGTCACAAACTAAAACATTATAGAAATTTCAGAAAAGTTCCGGATGCATTATTTTGACTGTACCTGTAATGCTTTAAAAACTTGAAATTTGTTCATCTATTGGCTTAAGTTGCTGAGCAAAATTGTCTGTTCGAAATGATAAATATTGTTGAGTCAGGTAATCTAAACAATGTAAAAAACCAAATTAATTTTTTCAAGAAAGGGCAGATGTCAAGTCATAAATTGAAAAAAAAACTTTAAAATCAAAGTTTATTCACGTGTTTTCAGAACAGTGATTGTTTAAGGTTGGCCAAAAATAAATGTTTTCCCTATGATTTGAGATGTTTCAAAACCTTTACGCTCGTTGCAGGGTTACCGTAATACGGTTTATGTAATTCCAAATGTAATTCCATTGAAATAATTCCCACTTGGCAGTTTATGCCGATAAAATTCAAGCTTGAAAATTGATAATAAACAAGAATGAAAATATAAGCTTGAAAATTGATAAAATGCAAGCTTCTACAGAAGGCTATTCCGACACGACAGCTTAAAATGTTAGAAAATCAAGCCCCAATTTTGAGCATCAATTTTCCGACAACGCAATTCAAAAACAACAAAATCCAAGCACGTTTAAACGCTAAGAGATTGCCGAATCCCAAAAGTTTCGCTACAGTTTCACTGGCCTAACGTGCACGTCAAGACGCACTGCTGCACCCTCCACAAACTTCATTACGTGAGTACGAGTGATCTTTCGTTACAAGATGCCTTCAGTGTGAGACCTTGGTTCCCTAGTGAAAGCTAGCCTAGCAAGGCGACGGACGTGAAGATATTAGTATCTTAAGTGCCTCGATATTGAGGAGTCTTCCCGCTCTATTGAAGAGACTTGGATCTTTTTCCAGAGGGATATTGCTCTGATGAAAGCCTTGTGACCCAACGCCCTCCGAGTCTACACGGACATCAAGACTTCCGAGCCCGAACAAAGTTCGGGTAATTCAAGCAGGAATCACTTGAGTTCGTGCGACAAAGACTTATTTATTATGTTCACGCTTCCAGAGGCTGAATTTATTTATCGGTTGGAAATTCATTACCTTTTTGTGAAGACCACTATTCATCTTAAACAGCTGGAGGACATTGGGATCATACTTAGAAATGAACATTGGAATTATAAACTTACATTAGTAGTCGAAAGAAACTACTTCACAGCTGCCACTTGTACTGTAAATCAGAAATGGCTCGCTGAGCTCTATCACTTTCATTCAATTTCAGAACTGAAATATAAGATATTCAATTTCATGTTCTTTATTGCAATGAAATACTTTCATGTAGCTGCATGTACTGTATATTTAGGTGTGCAAATTTTAAGTACAAAGGGAAGCTGCATGAATGGTTATACATGCTTGTATTTTAACAGCAATAGGTCAAAATTGAGGACTTTTGCTCAACACTTAGACAGCAATGTGCTGCGAATGCTGCAGGATGACCAATAGCAACAATTTAATTTTCATGAAAACTTAATTCAAGCGAAATAAAGGAATGATCCAGTTTGGCTACTTTGCCCAGATTTTTATGAGACTGTAGAATGTATAAAACCTCACATACTTCAATAATCCGATCATCAATGACGCGTATACCTTCTTAACAGTTACGCATTTCTTTGCAACACAAACGACGAATTAATTTTTCTCATTGATTTGGCTTTTGCGTTGGCTGATTGGCCCTGAATAATTCCTAATTAATTTTAATAGCCGTAAATAGATTGCATACTGATAACCAGGTCTTTCTTAAACAGAAAATTTGCTGAAGAGCTTACAGAGAAAAAATTTCACTAGGCAATCGGTTCGGAGTCTAGCTCCATCACCAGTTCTGTCAAAATCAGCTCATCTCTGTAATAAAATAACAAATAACTGTTTGTAAGTTACATTAAAAATACACAAAGAGAAGTACAAGTGAACAGCTTTTAAAACCGGCAGTTGTTCATTCACTTTTTGGACGGGATGCGAGTTGTGTATAATACATGAATAACTCGATTTTTTTAATAAATGTGCGAAGATTCTAAAATCTTGAGGTCCAGCGGAGTTGAAACAGAATCTGAAATTTTGAAATCAGTAGCAGATAGAGGAACATTGCACTTTAGCGCATGATAACGCTATGCAGAATGTGATGGGTGTGCGAGCTGAATCCCTGTACGACAGTTTCTGCCACGCAGACATAGAAATTTTTTAACGTCCTGTCGAAGTTTCGTTGTGACAATAACTGCAAATCCGTGTGCGTGAAAAGCAAAGAACCTTAAAATTAATGACAATAATAGCACGAAACTGAAATTTCTTTAAATATTTTGCGAAAAGTAATTTTACATCGAGAGATAATTTCTCGAACGCCCCGCTCCAAATACGGAAATGGGCCATGTAAATGACCATTATTGTTTTCTGTAAAAGCCTGTTAAGCTTATTGCTCCGCTTATTTGAAGTGGCGAAATTGTCGGATGCGCAAATTAGTGTCACCTAAAGGAAACGGAATAGTTATAAAATGTACATAAAAATACAAATGCGTAGATCCCTTACTTGATGGTGAAACACACTTCATTTCACCTATCGATCAGCGTTTGAATGCCGTTAATATTGTTGTTCGAGATAAATAGCTTGCATAGGATGGGTGAAAACGAGATAATCGACATGCCCTCTAGGTGAAACTGGCGTCGACGCCTTTAGCGTCTTTTCTGGTGTCCAGCTGGTTCGAAGGCTAATCATAGACCGTTCGGAAAAGCGAACCTTCGTCTCCGAAGCGTGTGCCGTATTTGCCAGCGTTCTGCAGGATGAGGCTCGTGGTTGGCTATCTGGGATTGGCCCTGTAATGCCTTACCTTAATTACCCCTCAAATCTCAATTCGAGTCTATTTATGTTCAGTAATACTAATAAATCCCAATTAAAATTTCGTCAATACGAAGTTTCCACTTCTCCTACGTGTATCACCGACACCAGCTGCAGGAGAAGTATATAAGTAAGGCCGCTGCTTCAATCGCCTCAAACAGAACTCAATGGCTGAAGCAGCAATACCTCGTCTTACAACCCCATTGAAGTAAGCCCTGCGTTCGCCTTTATAACGTCATGCACATTGCCCTGTTGATCAATTTACTCTCTTTTCGTTGTCGTTACCGACACCGTTCAAACTTTGTGTGTAGCTAAAATCGTCTCAACAACGAAAATTGTTGATGGGGTATTAAATAATAAATCAATAAATTGATTGATTGATTTGTGAAAAATTTAATTACGTGAATGTTGTTACGTTCAGGATTTAAAAATATAATAATTACTGATATATAGTTCTAGCTTTCTCATCTTTAAGATGAACACGTTTGTGCGTGATACAACACTTCTCTCGCTAAATCACTGACAACGTTCGCAACCACGACTCTTTTATTCAACAAACATGCAGCGCACTGCAGACGCCATGCAAACACTTTTACAACGCATTATTTTTTCCACAAAATCCTGTCAAGCATGACGGCATGCTGTGCTCCATATCTCTGTGTTTATTGTGTGGAACTGGTTTCTTTTTTACAGTTTCAGAATAACTGATTTTTTTTAAGTTTAAAGTGACTGGGGTGAGATTGACATCATGGTGATTTTCTGGAAATGTTAATCGTACTCTGGGCAGTAAGTGAAACACTACGGCTTCGTTGTTTCGAATTTATTCAGTCAAATTTATCGGGTCGTGTTCATTGTTGCAATGTTTCTTTATTTAGAATAATAGAAATTTAATCTTCTCTAGTGACTTGCAGGATCTCCTATTCTGTCCGCTTTCATTGTGAGGGGCTTTGTCTGAATTACAATTATATTTAAAAAGAATTCAATCGAAAAGAAACGGCTTGTTTAACGAGCTTCATAGGAAAAACAACTAAGAAGATCATATTTGACAGCCTCTGAGATAGAATGTCACAAGCGATTGTTCTCAAGAAATCATGACCCATGATAGAAATAATTAAACGAGAAACTTAATCCCGCAGTAACTTCGGTGCACAGTAACTGCGACTCCTTCGATGGAAATCAGAGGAGTTTTTGTTCTTTCAGGTGTCATCATTTTATTTATTCTTTCCTCCATTAGAAAAAATGCTAGTTATGTTGAGCATCTTGATTTGTCTGAATATCGTGAATATTTGTGAGCATTTCGTGAATATTTGTGAATTTTTCGTGAATATTTGTGAATATTTCGTGAATATTTGTAAATATTTGTCTGAATATCCCGTCTGTCGGAGAAAACGCTTACATACCGTCTTCACCAATATGACACAGCTGTGTACATATCATTATTCGTTTTTTCTTCTTGAAACAAGTTTTCTCATTCGCTCTCAAAACTTATTTCAAAATATCTTAGGAGAAGGTAAAGCTTTAGGCCCTCCCTCCTTGTGCGATCTTCTTTCCATTTAAATGCTCGGTTACCTTGGTTTCGGATCCTAATTTTCTAACTCGTGTAGAGTTATTTAGGTCAGATTTGGTCTCAGACTTTTTTACCAAACTTAGAAGTAAATGAAGTTTTCCCTCTAACTACTTCCTAGGAGACCTTCGATGAGATTTATATCATTCTTCGAAATTTTAACTCCAGATCTGCTAAAATTGGACTCAAATTTTACAAATTTTCTTTTAAATTTATGTTGGCTTTAAATTCATTCTACAGCTGCACTAAGGTCGCCATGATTAATTTTAAAGGATTCTTCAAATAAAAATCGTCTTCTTTTCTTCTATTCATATCATTAGTGACAGGAAAATTGTTGCAACAGTTTGAAAAAAATTAAGTTGAGTGACATTAATAGCAGTGCTCTATTGCGAATTAGAAATAAAATTAAAAGTCAAAAGGTGATCATGGTTGTATAGTTAATTGCACAGGGAAAATTCTTTTCCCACAATAACTCTAAAAGACTCCAGTTTATTTGAGAAAATCCTAATGCAGCCATTTCTTGCTAGAATTGAGTTCCGTGACATCTCGGGGAATCGGCTCCCAAATAGGCCAACGAAAACCAGAGAAAGCTCTGCTGCTTGTTTTATGATCTCGGAGCTAACTTTACTACATGAGAGTTCAGATTTTGTTGCATCAGCTCGAGCATTTGTCAGTTAAATGCATTTACGTTTCTCAAGATATTGTACAGCATACTTCATTGAGAAACTAATGGTATCAAAATGTCGAATGTTGCACTGACTTTTTCACATTATTTTATTTGTGTCTGGTTGAAGATTTCAGAACATTACTGGAACCAGCAGAAGCAACTGATCTGAAATAGTTTAACAATCTTAAATGTTATTTAGGATCGACAATTCCGATGAATAAATATTACCATAACAGTATATCTGCACTGACCTCCTTTACGAGCTCACACTTCTAAACTCGCACACGCGTATCTTTTCGATTCCCCTCAACTTCTCGAGAAACGGTAAAATTTTGCACTCAGTGGATATAGGGGAAAATCTGTTCTCAATTACAGAGTTTTGCTCAGCCGAACCAAGTGGAGCGAAGCAAGCAACTCGTAGAGAATTTTATGGTTGCCCTCAAATTCTCGTAAAAATCCCAACTTCCGCTCGCGAATCGGACCTACGATATGAACGACAGACTGGCCGCCGGGACTTTAGCAAAGGAAGACGCGCCGTTGCTGATACCGCCTGCAAAATGATAGCTCGAAGAAAATTGAATCTCCTACTAATGCGCGCACATGCAGAGTTGAGCGCAGAAACTTTTTTAGCACAATATGCTAATACATTACACAGCCTGTTCTTTGGAAAAAAGATGCACGCACGTGCAGAGTTCAGTGCAAAATTTTTTTAGCACAATGTGCTGACACATTACACAGCCAGTTCTTCGAAACAATATGCTGATACAATAACCATAACTCAGTCTGTTCTTCGAAAAATATATCTGCACTTGAACCATCGATTCACATTTGTTTGGGGAAATTCTTTTTCGGTGAAAAAATATTTTTCTGTATGTCTGGCGAATCAGAGAAAATATTTGGCATTCACTATCAATGAATAGATCAAGCATTCCAAATCGTCTATACCCAAGTACTTTAAAAGAGTTAGCAGTATTTTTTAGAGTAGTACCACATGAAATCCTTCTTTAATTAAATGAAAAACCAAATTTTTCCTGCAAATTTGTTTACAGTTTCGAGCAACATTGTTTTTCGCACGCATTTTCTGCCCGTTCATGAACATCGCACATATATTTATGAAAGGCAAATCGTAAATTCTGTGTTTTGTGATCTATTTGTATGCTAGATCTATATGTATTTTTGGACCTCATATTATATATTTTCAGTTTATATTTGAGAAAACTCCATCCAGTTTTTAACGCTTATCCAAAGATCCAAAGGTCGAATGTTTCCTGCTAATATTATGAAACAATTTGCATAGTTTCAACAGCCAATGTTTGGACTCTAAATCGAATATATCCTGGTAACATTTGAAAAGATAATTTGCACTTTCTGAATCATTTTCAGAACCTAAAATCGAATAAAAACAGCTAATATCATAACACTCTCTTCAATTTCTTAGGCGAATTTCTGGGCCTAAAATGGAATTTTTCCAGCTGATACAAGATGAAACCTTCCGGACTTTCTGAACCGCTAGTTGGGCTGCAGGTTCCGAACTACCTTTTTGACACGTGTGTTCAACTACGGAGCGCTTTCTTCTGAATTTGTATTTATATATCTCTGCATATATAGGAAAAATTCCGTGTGTAATGAGCGTCTGCATCATTTTGTCGAAATTTCTGAAAGTGGGAACTAGATTCGACATTAAGAAGCAACTGCTAAAGAGTGATTTTCCCCATACAAATTCAAGCCAGTTCCAATGATTTCGAGTTAGACCGAGGAATTTCTCTCAATGTCTACTGAATGTCTTGAAACGTCATGGGGCACGAGATGTAAAAGAAGTAACGATTTTCACTTTTTGAGTATTACAAAATCGCCGAACAAGAGCGCTGGTCATTTTCCAAAGCCGGAGTGTATTGAAGGTCACTATACATTGTGAGGTGTTCAAAAATGTTGCCAAGGTAATCATCAAACGGGTAGAGAACATCAGAGTTAAAGTCGGAGGTGAAGATCATAGAAACGAAGATTTCTGTACACGCATCCTTCAATCTCTGTGAAGGCTTTTTAAAGGCCAAGCTTAAAATCTGTGAAAAGGCGCTTTAAAGGCTTAGGTAAACATCTGAGCAAAGGCGCTTTAAAGGCTTAGGTAAACATCTGAGCAAAGGCGCTGTAAAGGCTTAGGTAAACATCTGAGCAAAGGCGCTGTAAAGGCTTAGGTAAACATCTGAGCAAAGGCGCTGTAAAGGCTTAGGTAAACATCTGAGCAAAGGCGCTGTAAAGACCTAGGTTAACATCTGTACAAAGAGGCTGTAAAGACCTAGGTAAACATCTGTACAAAGGCGTTCTAAAGGCCTAGGGAAACAACTAGGCATTTGTCTGTGAGTATATGGATTGGAATGTGAACTGCTAAGGCCAAGCCAAATTCTGTTCAAAGGCCAGGCGCAAGCCAAGTAAATAATCCTCACGAAGGCTTCGTAAAAGTCATGCCCAAAGCTTGTGGAAAGGCAAAGTGAATACAAAGCCTACAATCTCAGGAAACGCTTTAAGAAGGCAAAGACGCTACTTAAAAGGCGGTGCTACTATTGTGTGAGGGCTACTTCCAGATCTGCAGTTTAAGGTGCAGTTTAAGAAGTGCAAATTAAGTATTTATCGCTAAATTAAATGTCTGGAAATAAGAAGTATCTATTACTAACCGAACCTGACCTCACGCTATAAGTACTAGCTAGAGGTAGATCTAATGCTATAGTGTAGTAGACCTTACCCAAAAGGCTGTATATTCGGTAGACGTTGCACCACGCATATCACCTGAGGGTACAAGGCAATATACTGTAGTATGATAAGCGACGAAAAACACAAATCCCAACACAT
This sequence comes from Platorchestia sp. MABIK, assembly GCA_014220935.1. Classification (NCBI taxonomy): domain Eukaryota; kingdom Metazoa; phylum Arthropoda; class Malacostraca; order Amphipoda; family Talitridae; genus Platorchestia; species Platorchestia sp. MABIK. Next base: position 5,583 of record JACJUY010015078.1, on the reverse strand, counting down.
TCTCATCGGATTGCTCTAACGTTACTTTGATGCGCTGATCAGCCATTTCCTAAAATCACCCTCTAACCTAATATTTGGTTATGGATACTATTTGATTACTATTTGATACCATTAAATATTTGATATATTGGGTTATGGATACTATTTGATTACTATTTGATACCATTAAATATTTGATATATTTGGTTATGGATACCTAGTGACAGCTGAGATAAATATTCAACAATAGAGAAATAACAATCAATGACAATCTATGACCATCAATTTAGCCTAAACAATCAGTTTAAACTAGACTTGACGATCAATCAAGACCAATAAGAAATGTTACCAGATAAAATAGCTTCTCAGAACGTTTGATCAATGTAAATATGCTCTCATAGCCATGACAAACTGTTCTAACCACGAATATGGAAATGATATCTTAGGTTATTTCTAGTATTAGCTCGCTTTATATTTTTTAATTCCATATAAAACTGACGACGCATGAAGCCTGCATACCAATGAATTGTTACCAGGTGAGAAAGCACAAGACATCGAGGACAATTTTTGAGTTAATCATTTGATTCCAACTCGAGGAGCAAAATTTTAAGCCCTTATTTTTCCCAGAAATGCTGACAGGCATGATTGCATGGATCATAGTTGATGCAAGAGGCATGATGAAGCATATCTTTTTAACTGGCGATGACGTTAGCTTATAAATATTTAAAAGTGAAGAATAAAATTCTAAACAATTTTTTATCGTTTCGAAATAAATGCCATCATCAGCTGAAAAAGAAAAAAAATTTCAGCTAATGATGGGATTTATCTCATAACATTCGAAAAATTTATGTAATTTGATTCATCGCTTTTAAATTTTTGAAGAGGCATGAGTACGTAGATCGAAGCTCATACATCCCTCAGTGTCACATTTTACCACAGTTGCGCTCATGCCATTTTTTACGGACATTTATTTACAGGTTGTTTCTGTTATTCACAACATAGCTCCATATAATTTTTGAATGCTGCTTTTAGTAGCGTTGTTTTAAATGGTCAGATTCCTAGGAGTGTTTGAAGGTTTAGTTACCCTTCTCATATTTTTTGTTGACGTTCACCACGTAACTTCTGAATGCGTTTTCCCTCCCTAGCACTCAGACTTTATTTTCATACACTTAAGTTCGAGTTTCTTTGCTTGAATTCGGTGTCGTCAATTTTTCACACGATGATGAGTTGAGGCAAAAAATACCAACAGTAATTAGCTTTCACATCGTATAAAAAATGATGCACGGAGCAGTCATAGTCCTAACCTTTCTACTTGAGATTAAAATAAATTAGTCATGATTTGGCCTTGTTAAAATTTAGGAATTTGTTAAAGCCTTCTGCCAAGAATGATTATACACTGGAAAATTCTTCTCTGTTTGTTTAAGAGATTACACCCTTTCAGAAATCTTAAAAATGATGGAGGCTTTATTTGACGGGGAAAGTCTATTCGTTTAACATCCCGTCGGAAGAAACCATGCAAACAATTAATTATGCTCATTTTGCCTCGTAAATAGATGTAGTTTTAAGCCTTAGAAAACTCATTTCAAAACGCTTCTAGCAATTTCTGCATCGAACTTAGGACTTATTTCTGCTGAAATATGTACAAAGAAATTGAAGGTCTTGGCATGGTTTTCCTTTTGGGGACTTCGTTTGCAAAAATTTTTACGTGTCATTAGGAGGAGACGTAGCCTGAGGATTGCCTCTCGGATTTTGTAGCTAAGTTTTAGCATGGATGTATTGATGATAATTTTTTAGTATTTCGAAATCCCTGTCATACCCCCATATATTCTGAGACTATTCAAATTTTAAGCCCTGTTCTATAAAGTTCACCATCGAAATTGAGTAGAATTGTTTTCCACTTTTGAGTTTGAAAGTTACTAAAATAAGCCTTTAATTTTAAGTAATCTGTTTTTCAGAAGACTACTTCACTGGATTAGGCTTAAGGGTTTTAGTTTTTCAACCGTATTTTCGAAATTATTAACCATGATTTTCTTGAAATTGTGTAAATCCACATGTTGAATTTACTTTTCAGCAAAATTTTATTTGTGTAAACTGGTTTCCTTCTTTCATCGTCCATGTTCAAATTAAAAAATAAATATTTAGTAAAGAAATATATAGTTACTAGTAATGTTTCCGAGTCAATGTAACGTCTCTTTAGCATTCTTCCAAATTTTGGAGATTTCTTAGCAAAAGGTCATGAGGCTTGGCAATACTATTGAAAGCATTTTTCCTCTGAAGAACTAAGTTTCGTTTCCGTCGCTAAACTTGAAGTTGACTAATTTTTCTTAACGAAAACATGATTCCCAAACGGATGCGGGCATCCCTTGTCTATAAGTTTAGTTGCGTTCAGTGTACATCTGGCTACGTGTGTTGGCATGACGACTTTGCCATTCTACAAATATTAGGATTGCCCAATACCATGGAATCAGTTACCGTGGCGGAAGATCTTTGACCACGGTAAAGGAAACAAGGTAGGTTCAAACCAGTTTTTTTTTACAATGATTTTTGCTGACGTCACGGCAACGAACCAATAGCAGCGCTCATATTGCATTTGGTAGCACTGCTACCCCCAAATCTTGCTCCACTATTGGCCTATCAACAAGGCGTTTTGGTGACGTCATCAAGTTTGTTTGAAATAAAGCCGTTCTATTGGCTAGCCGAACAAGAGGAGGTGTATTTTCTCCAATAGAAATGACCCTACCTTGTTTCCTCAACCGTGCTTTTGACTCAACAGGGCTGCCGGCAACCGCACAGCAGATGATGATTTTTGTATTTTACGCACTACTTCTTACGATTTGGGCTTGCGTATTCCAGTATCCCTGCACTCTGCCAAAGAAAAATCGGTCCTCAGCAGTTGAAATAGTTCATATACTTTACAAATATATGCAGATTATTCTTTGCATGCATGTTTTTTAAGAATTGACTGGTTTTTTTTCTTCAATTTTTAGGGTTAACTTAATGAGAATGGAGCTGGTCGTTGGAAGGATTCACAGAATGAATTAATTCTTTGTGACTGTTTATTTTTCGACTATGAAATTTCTACCAATATTATTTCAATGCTAACTGCTTTCTTCATTTTGCACATTGAATAGATTTTTTGTAGTTATTTCATAATATGCTAGTGAAATTTCAATCAATTTGTTTTCAATGGTTACCGCCTTTTTTGTCAATTCCCTGATAACCATTAAAGTGAGGAAAATTACTTTCCTAAAACAAACTTCAGAAATGAATTACTTCCTAAGACAAGAAAGCTAAATAAAATAAAAATTCTTAATAGTTTGTGTGGAATCATTAGGCTAGGAGTAAAGCATTAGTAAGTTAATAACCAATTTGTTTGCAAAACTTTCCTATCAAAAACATTTGTACCCTCAGGTTTTGGTATTTTGATTACGTAATGTTGGACATCTTCATCACCATACAGTTAGTATTGTGCAATTTACACCCTCAAGTTTTAGTATTTTGATTACGTAATGTTGGACATGTTCATCACCATACAGTTAGTATTGTGCAATTTACACCCTCAAGTTTTAGTATTTTGATTACGTAATGTTGGACATGTTCATCACCATACAGTTAGTATCGTGATGGTGATCACTGTATTACTTACGCCAACAGTATTTTACCAGCACTCGTGTAGAAACTCTGTTGGTGCCGGTTGAAACATGTACTTGAAAACACGAATTCGAGTTGATTAACTAAGAGCAGTTCTGAATATGGTTTAAAGAAAACGTTTCTTGGAACTCGCTACATTTGCATTCATGAATACTCCAGCTTTCAGTCCTTCTGGGTAATGTACTTTTCTTATTAGACGGAGCGAAGAAATCTTCCATCTCACCAGAATTTCACGTGTATCAGTTATCATTAAATGTGTAATTCCACTCGTTATATTCCCCAGTCTGGGCATCTCAAACTTTCCGGTTGGTCGCAAAAAATCGGCGTGGTGCTTCTGCATTCATCAAAATTCCCAATTAATTTGGACAAGTTGCATAGCTTCCATTCTAACTTCTCGGTGCGAGTGTGTCGCCTGTAAAACATGCGCCAGTCTATTTGTGTCGACACCTCGCCCTAACGAAATTAATCTGAGGCTCTTCGTAAAATTTTCCGGAAGTCCGTCAACTGTTTGAAACTTGTCTCGCAATTGCGTAGAGTTTATTAGAAACAGCGTCTCAGAAACTCGCCTCGCGTTGTTGGAGTGAAGGCCTCAATGTGCGAGATGCGGAGATTCCAAACCTGATCTCTAAACTGCAGTACATCGGGCTAGTTCGTCCGTAGCACCTCAGGTCTACCTGCCTTTGGCTATCATTTGCAGATTTAATCTTGCGATGTTGCACCAAATGAAGTAAGGGCTCAGACGTGCCTTGTTGAGAGACGCTTGAATTCTTCTCAACTTCACCGAGTGCCGAGATGCGTCCGCTGAACTTTTGACGGCAGGCCTTCATTGGAGCAGAAACTATGGAGAAAGTGGCGTCGGATGACATTTTCTAGAGGAGATTTGAGTGTGTATGGTGGCGGAATTCTGTCCAGCTTTAATTGATGGAATGCGTGGCCATTGTGTTTTCTGATGACTTCTGGAGGCACAATGTTTAGTTAGAAAATGTTAGTTTAGATGTACGATCCTCGAATATCTCGGGAGGATAAATATGAAATCTTTTACAGATCGTGAATGTTTTACTGAGTTAAGACGGGAAAGAATAACATTAAACCTGTAACGCAGGTAATGTAGCGCAAGGTTTGAGCAATTACATTATATATAGGTCGTTGAGATATACGAATGAATTTAACACTTGAACGTTTGCTTTCATTGAATCATGTGCGTGATCAATCACGAATGAAAAAAATTTTAAGGGTGATAAAACTGAGAAGCAAAATTTTATCTAACTTTTTTAGACGATAAAACATAACAATTCCTGAATTGAGCAGAATTGTTTTCAAATAAATACGTTCGAACTTGTCTCTTCTCAAAATAAAATCTCGCAAAAACTGCACCACAAATGTATTTTTTGTACATTTAGAATATAATTGCATATCTAAGATATATTCACCCTCAATAAGGGAAATCTCACACAACGACAGATAAAAGTTACATTTTTTGACGAACAGCTTGAAACCCACGATGATAAAAATAATAATTTTTTCTTAAAGAGGAGTTCCTGGAGGAGGGACATTGCACTGAAAATGAAAAAGAAACAAAAATATTATGTTGTACTGTAAACTAATCGTAAAAAATAATAAAAAATACCTACTTAATCACCATTTATGTTATCATCTAGGCATTTTACTTGGTTCAACTAAATTAAAGAGTGTCTAGCCGGACTCCGTGTGGGAAGGATGTGTGTGGCGCTCGCTCCGTGCCTACTGCTAGAAAGGATGTACTTCTGACTTACGTGAGTACCCACTCACCGCATGAGGATTAAAATGTGATTTAAAAACATTATAAAACAAAAAATCAAGCTAAGAGTATAATACTCCATCAAAAGTGTGCAAGAGCTCAACCCTAATCTATACAAGGAACCGAACTCCAACCCTCATCTTCAAGATGGCGCCTAACAAACGACGCAGTACTAA
>JACJUY010015076.1:0-13048 GCA_014220935.1 Platorchestia sp. MABIK | reverse complement strand
TGAAGATGTTAAAGCCTGATGAACCCCCAGCGAGAATATAAAGCTTCATTTTTCAACGCATTGCATGACTACGCCGGTACGTTCATCTAGGCAGTTCAAAATCATATCTTCGAACAGCATCGCACTCCTTTAATAACAGGTAGCGTATATTGCAATATAGCGACGAAATCGTTGAAATATCATAGAAACAGTATAATTTCTAAAAACAAGTCACTCGCAAATTCTGATAACTACATAAATACCTCGTTCATGTTAGCTTGCGTAGGTCGTGCGAGCGGCAGCAGTTACAATGCTTGAAAACTCAGATTCCAAAAGTGAATGTCTAAATGATATTACCCTACCTTGTGCAATTGGAGTACGTATAATTTAGCCACCAAGTGGAGCGCATGTATGGGCCGACTGAGCGACAGACTCAAGTGAGTACAAGTTTCGATCTCTCTCTTACCGAACAAATCATCCATGAAAAGCAAATTATAAAGCGAGTTCAATGTAGTGCTTTTGCTTACATGTATTAAAAACGAGAGGATAAGCAACCTTTTTCGCTAGTATCCCGTTTTTGAAAAAGGGTACGCTTTAGCTGTCGCAGAAAAGTAATGGTATGTTCAATGTATTGTTCAGACAAACTGATGTATGCTTCAACCGCTTTTACCAAACGAATATATTTTGAATCAGAGATAACAATCATAAATAGCGGTAATATCGTGAACGCAAGTCCACAATTGATAGTTGGAGCTACATGAGCATTCAATGTTAATACACTGACTACTATGGGCGTATTATCCTCGGCCAACTTGAGCCTGACGCGACCTTGCCGCTGGCTCATATTTTAGATGATGCAGAATAAAAAAAACGAGGGATTCGAGGGCCATTGTAAGCCAAGGGCGAAGTCAAGAGGCAATTAATGGGCTTTGTAACTTAGAATTTTACATCGATTTGAGAAACGTGATGCATGGTCTCATGAGGGAACAAATGTGCTCCATCATAAGGGTTTTCCAAATTCATCAAGATGAACGAAATGACAATATGGCCACAAATAAAAGGAATCCTAACTGGCTAAGAACTTTTTCCATGCGAGTATAATGCCTGACAGAACAGTTAACGAATGCAGTTGTGCCACTTCAAAGTGGACTAAGTTTTGTTCAATGCGTATTAGCCAGCCTACTTCAGTTATTGACCTCTCACGAGGCATAGGATAGACCATAAGCTTAGGTTGGTAAGGTTTTTCTATCCTAGCAGTGTCTCCAGTGGAGATGCTGTTAGGTTACCTCAGCTGTGGACAGACCTTCAGAACTTCTGTCTTTCGTGAACACTTTGCTTCCTTCAGTTTCTATGCCATCTTTACGACTCTTCTTTGTCTTTTCTTTCTCTTTTTCTACCTTCTTAACTTGCCGTTTCTAGGCGCAGGATATCCTGTGTGAGAACACGCTTTGTGTTCAGATTCACCGTTTTCTACAGTTCATACTAAATGATCTCTTTCCTTCGCTCTCTGGAGATCGTCTTTGTTGTGGCTAGGATATGTCAAAATAACCAATATAATAATGACGACAATAACTCCAGATGTTGAATAACGCGCAGTGTCAAACAATAGATCGTTGACATGTATTCGGGTGAGTTACCTGCCTTCAAAACATGTAACAAAGTTCAAGAATAAAGCCACCGGCAAACCGGAGGTCATTTCACTACGTTCAACACACGCTCCAGTTACAGTTTTCTAGTCAGACGATGAAAAAGAAAATAAAAAATCGTCAACCAACAAAAATCAGTCAATTTTTGAGTTTTAGGTTGGATGGAAAACGCATAATGTTAGAGATATTTTTTAGTTTCAATTCAGCTGTGGATTTACTGTAAATGCCCAAAGGATGGTCATATTATAATATTTACAGAACAATGCCTTACAAAAAATTGTCATGCATGTACGTACGAGCTATCAAATACGTCGTTCTATTTCATCAATTGTGGACATATCACTCCTGTGACACAATGTGCTATTACTAATTTTATTGCAAGTTCATGGAGGAAAAAACGAAGATGAAAACTATGTGAACTTAGAATGATGAATTTATAAAAATTCTTACCATGTCATCAACTGTTTTTCCCCGGCAAAATTGAAAAACCTGTGAAATTTACTCGTATTTCCAAGCCACTAAAAGAATGATGAAAACGAGATGAGTGTGCAAAGAACTTGTGGAAAATTCAATACTGCGTTATTTATGTTGGTTATACAATTGTTCGAAAATTTTAACAGAATGCAATTTCCTACACGAAGAAAAGTTAGAAGTTGTGCGGAGTTATCTGGTTGGTCCAGCCGCGGCACGCCCACAACCTGCAGCTGAGGTCACGCGTCTCAGGACTTGACCTCGCGCAGAGGGCAGGCAGTTCCCCTTTATTGGACCCTGGCCTCTGGAACTTACCTAGGCGAGGTCTCTATCGACATCATTACGTGCTTCTTATCTTGGCCAGCTCACTCGTGGATCTACTTTAAGCGTATTGGAGGCGTAGATGGTTATTGAGATCAGGGTGTGGGTGGTCCATAGTGTTGGTTTTGCGTTTTAAAAAATAGAAGTGTAAATGGTTATGGAAACCAGAAACCAGCAAAGTGTAGTTTTTGTGTTTTAAAGTATGGAAGTGTAAATGATTATTGAGACCAGGGTGTATATGGTGTGAAAATAGTTGTTCCGCTTTAAACGTATGGATATGAAAATGATGGTTTATCCAGGGTGTTGATGGGGCGAAATGTTAAACAGATATTAAGACCATTGACTTGGAATTGGTAAACATTCTGCACAAAGAATTGAGTTGATCATGATTCGAAGATGAACTAAACTAAACTGCAAAGTTTCAGAAATTAAGTAAAATCACGTAAGCAAAATTGAAGAAATGAAGGTAACTTTTATAAGCAGGTTTACGTTTCCCGCGTATTGGGCCATATGTGTACCAGTCTGTAAATTGCTCATTCACGTGCCGGTAACAATGAATGATATTTCATCTTTTTCGCGATCTTTTGTAAAAATAATTGTTATCAAACGAGGTGAAATGCTATTGTACAATTGGATTCCCGCATTCATTTGGAAGGATAAAAGTGTATTCGACCAGTGAACTCGATTTCCCTATTTTGCTACTTGCAACCCAACCAAACCAAGCAATAACAACCGCGGAAACGCGGTGAACGTGTTAAGGAGATGACCAGCAATTGATGGAGCGAAGAAGTATTAGATAATGTAATAAGCTTCAAAATTACAAAAAATTCGTTACTGCCATCGCTGATGAAAGCTTTGCAGACAAGAAATTACCGAAAAATCGGCACAGGGGATTAAACCGTCCAGCCCAAGCGAAAAAATGGAATATTTTTTTTTCTGACTTAGTAACTAATTCCGTTAAGGGCCTCAGTTGCATTTCTAATCTGAGAGCTTCTTTTGTTCAGGCTGTCTTATGTCATGTAATGCACGTCGTGTAATGTGTGTCACGTAATGCACGTCATGTGACTTGGAGCACTGACGTGCAGTTCATGTCATGTAATGCACGTCATGGTACTTGGAGCATTGACGTGCAGTTCATGTCATGTAATGCACGTCATGGGACTTGGAGCATTGACGTGCAGTTCATGTCATGTAATGCACGTCATGGGACTTGGAGCATTGACGTGTAGTTCATGTCATGTAATGCACGTCATGGGACTTGGAGCATTGACGTGCAGTTCATGTCATGGAATGCACGTCTTGGGACTTGGAGCATTGACGTGCAGTTCATGTCATGTAATGCACGTCATGGGACTTGGAGCATTGACGTGCAGTTCATGTCATGTAATGCACGTCATGGGACTTGGAGCAATGACGTGCAGTTCATGTCATGTAATGCACGTCTTGGGACTTGAAGCATTGACGTGCAGTTCATGTCATGTAATGCACGTCTTGGGACTTGGAGCATTGACGTGCAGTTCATGTCATGTAATGCACGTCATGGGACTTGGAGCATTGACGTGCAGTTCATGTCATGTAATGCACGTCATGGGACTTGGAGCATTGACGTGCAGTTCATGTCATGGAATGCACGTCTTGGGACTTGGAGCATTGACGTGCAGTTCATGTCATGTAATGAACGTCATCGGACTTGGAGCATGACGGTCTGCCCCATGTGATGCACAAATGGCAGGTATCTTGCCTTCGAGACCAAGAATTACCAAAAACGCACCTCTAAACATGTGCGACGTATTTTTTATGTGATTTGTAGAAATATTTATCAAAGATATTGAATGGATGACGCATTTTTGCCATATTAAACTCGCATTCAAATAGACTTTTTCTACTATGAAATTTTCCGAAAAACTTCGTTAATTGCGAAATCAGCAGTTCATTATTTTAAACGATGAGATTTAATTACACCATTACTTGCAATATATATTATGAATTTATGTTACGAACACTTCTATTATATGAGAGTATTCAATGATAAAATTAAGTTTTAGTGATGTGTGGTAAAAAAGTTTTATCAAGAAGGTTTTAGAATCTTCTAGATCGTGATACCAGGTTACTTCTTGTTTATTTTGTTGGCCCTGTTCAGGGATCTTTTCCAGATAAGCCCCGCCACTAATAAACACATAAGTTCACCCACTTGTAACTTTCGAAAAAATGTTCCTATCGACTTTAAATTATTCTCAAACGAAAGAATGTTTTAATCTTTCATTTGAGAGTAACTAAAAGTCGGTAGGTGCATCATGGTGAACTTATGTGTTGCATTGGTGGTGGGACTTATCTGGAAAAGATCCCTGTTCAGTTTCAAAGAAACCACGACACCGGTAAAATAAACCGTTTAACAAATGCTGAAATGACAGATATGCACCTTGCCTATGGTGCCGCTAATGGCAATGCAAGACAGGCAGCTTGGTTGTATCAAGAGCGATTTCCTAACCGATACATACCTGGTCATGGAATGTGTACAAATTTATACTAGAGGCTACGTGACAATGGGAGTTTCGAAATGAACAGAAGAGAAACTGGACGCCCAAGGGATGAAAATGGTGATTTTTTTCGTCATTAGCCAAGAGCTAGCGCGCGTAGAGTTGCAGCAGCTCTAGGAGTGTAAATGGGATTACAGGGCCAGTGTAGTGTTTGGAGAATCATGAATGCTAATATTAATTTTCATCCTTACTACTTTCAAAGAGTTCAAGCATTGAATCCTCGAGATTATGAACTACGGGTTCAATTTGCAGAGTGATACCTTTACAAAGAATTGTAAGAACCTAACTTCTTCGAACGGGAATTTTTTTCGGATCAAGCAACATTCACTCGTGAGGAAGTGCTCAATTCCCATAATGAACATGTAAGGATACTTGAGAAACCTCACATCGTGCGTTCAACATTCGTACCAGCAACGGTACAGTGTTAATGTTTGGGCTGGCATCATCCATATCCAAATTATTGGACCTGATATTGTACCATCGCCTCTCAACAGGAATAATTATAGTTTTCTTAGAAGAAGTACTTCCCGAGCTACTCGAAGATCTACTTCTTGCAATAAGAAGAAGAATGTAGTTCCAGCATGGTTGTGCTCCAGCACACTACCATGTTAGTGTCCAAAATTACCTGAATGGTCAATGTCCTAATTGGTGGATCGGGCGAAATGCGAATGTGTGCATGGCCTCCTTGATCTCCTGACATGACTCAACTCGATTTCTTTTTTTGGGGACACATGAAGAGCCTCGTTTATGCTACATCCATTGAATCTGAGGAAAATCTCGTGGCCAGAATTGCAGTGGCTGCTGGTGAGATTTCTGAAATGTCAGACGTGTTTTCCAATATCCGGCAGTCGTTGAGGCTAAGATTTGGAAATTGCATTGATGTAGGTGGAACACATTTTAAACAATTTTTTAAAAGTAAAATCGAAGCAAGTATCGCGAGCAATTGTGTCATTAAATTTCATCCTTTAAAACAATGGACAACTATTACAAAAACCCGATTTTTTCCGAAAAGTTTCATAGAAGAAAAAGTTTTTATATGGTCATTTCCTACTTGGTGTGCAATTTTGTACCTCTTGTTATGAAACACCTTGTAGTTAAAGAAATTTTCAGCAACGAATTTCATTTTTTGTCCAAGTTCCACGAACAAATAATTGCACTACGCTCAGGAGATATGCGCTTGCTATATATGTGAAGAACTATTTTCTTTCTAAAACTTATTTATGTGAATGAGTGTGGATATTTTCTAATGATTGAATGACCTATAATGAAATAAATTTAAATAAAAAATTTAAAGAAAGTGGAATAATTTGGCTTTATAACGTTAGGATTAATTACAAATTTCGTTAGAAAGTGGCCCTATGATATTAATAGGGAATTATTCTTCAAAAGCGTAAAAATTTGTGTTAAAATCGGGAAAGGTAATGAAAACTGCAAACATCCCAACATTATTTTCTAAACTTTATGGAAAAGAAATTAAAATGAAAGACAACGCAAATTTTCGGAGCCCACATACAGTTTATGCAATTACCGTGCAATTACCACAATTATTACCTCCACAAAAATATGATATAACCTTTCAATTAGAGCGGCGACGGCTTCAATGCATGTTTCACTCGAGGCCAGGCTTTCACTCCGGGTCGGACCATAGCTAGCAGTGACCTGGTAAACAGAGAGAAATCCGAAGCGCAAGACTCGCATCTGTCAACAACTTTGGAGCTGCAGCACCGCTCGTTATCAGGGACTGAGAGCTGAAGGGCACTCAACACGTGCAAATCGCAGAGGTTCGCTAGATGCGGAGTGCTCTGTTGCGCGCAGTGTAGCTAAGTCGACTGAGTTAATGCAGATAACGCGCTCTATCCCTACGACTGTGCAATTGGGGAGCTGCGGCACCGCTCGTTATCAGGGACTGAGAGCTGAAGGGCACTCAACACGTGCCAATCGCAGAGAGTCGCTAGATGCGGAGTGCCCTGTAGCGCGCAGTGTAGCTGAGTCGACCGAGTTAATGCAGATAACCCGCTCTATCCCTACGACTGTGGAATTGGTTCGGAAATTTACGCAAAGGCTAAGTAGTGACCGAGAGTAGCTTCTTTCTTTTGTGGTGATTTTATGTTTAACTGTTTATTTGTGAAATGAGCTTATAATACTTTCTTTTCGTGGTTGTAACCCAAATTGAAAATGCTTATATTTTCAGTTAGCCTAATGTTGGAAAACTTTGTTTCAAAACACTGTGTAAAAACGCATCGTATGAAAACAATGTGTAAAAATTGCAATTTCGAGCCTTGTAGCGCTGATAGATGCCGCTTAACTGCATTAATTGAAATGACGTAGTGAATTACCTTAACCTTGATTCGATCAGGTATGTTGATGCTTAATCAAAAATGTGACAGCGATAATAGAGAGGGAAAGGGCTTCTTCAAGCCATCCTAATTTGTTAGTAGAGGTTGGTGCATTGAAATAAGTGAGTAATTTTAACATATTTTTCATGCCTATTTCTTCAGGGGATACAACTATTGTATCGATGGGAATTAGCGCAGCTAAAGAGAAAATGAGAGCGCTTAATTTGAAGGTTAGGTAGACATTGTTTCTGCTGTAACAGAGTAGGTGTTATGTTTTGTTACGGATCATCTTTTTTCAGTACATTGGCATTTTTTTTCAACACCGATTCCTTTTTCATCAACGTTTCCCTTACTTCATAAACTTGCTTCATATCTTGCTGCTTGCATGTGCAAGAGATCTTGAGTAAGAAGAACACACCTTGCGATCAAATTCCCTCTTCTCTAACTCCAGACTGAATGGCACTTACATCTTTTCTTTCTTAGGAATACCTTTGTTTTAGTAAGAGAGACCTAAACTAACTTATCGAGTTTAATCGTAGTCAAAAAATTTAAGATTCTCAGGTTGACGTCAATAACAAATATACGTTTGTAAATGTTTAAATGCTAGTTTATAAATGTATAATGCTTGAATGCGAGTTAAGTTTGTAACACGTTTGAAGTTAGTTCCAATTATACTGTGGCGAGGAAATTGTTAACGCTGTTATTTTCCAGTTATTTACCAGTCACCCTTGTTAAGCAACGAAGAAGGTGTGTAGGAGATTGTGCTTCGAAACAGAAACTATAAAACAGTGGATGGGGCACTTCATGATCTTTCATAAGTAACTACAAAAAAATTTGTTTATGCCATGCGGTTGCACCAACATTGCAAACATTCGCATTAATGCCAATAGATTCAAATGCAGCATTTCTTTTATCATTCCAGTATGTGCAAAACTGTTCCACGGCTCGAAATGATTCAGCAACGATACTCAGGAGCGGTGTCCTAATAATAAATTCTGCCAGCATCTCATAATTTGCCCGTCTCTCGCGTCCCTGGTGGTGTTAGGCAGCAAGTGTCCTGAATCATCTAGAGGACAGAGAAGGACGTGCATTAGACGCGCGACTGAGTTGGTGAATGAAAACGCAACTCGCAGGACTGTTGAGGTCTTGTGCAAAAAAATGTGTATTATGTTCATTGGAACTATGCTTTCATTATAAACTATACTTTCATTATAAACTATGCTCTCATCATAAACTATACTTTCATCATAAACTATACTTTCATCATAAACTATACTTTCATCATAAACTATACTTTCATCATAAACTATACTTTCATCATAAACTATACTTTCATCATAAACTGCACTTTTATCATAAACTATACTTTCATTATAAACTACCTTTTCATCATACTTTCATCCCAAGTATTTGACTAAGTTGCAATTTTAAGACCAAATATAAAAATCATATTCTGGTCCACATTCTGGATTTGTTATTTGGTTTTGTAATTGTACAATTCGTTGTCTATTCGTATCAGACTTTTTTGAATGCATTCAGTGGGATATATTTCGGAGGTAGCGTCGTCTGGAATGATGTGAGCTCTTTTTTGTATTGGGCTTGTGGGGATAATTTACTTGGAAGAATTTGTATTAGTCTTTTATACGCTGCCATTTAAAATTTGTTGAAATTCTCTATTCTATTTTGTTAGGTGTGGGTATGAAATTTTCCCGCATGCGTTACTAGTTTTGACGTTTGTTGAACATTGTTACTAATTTCAATTGATTGTCATTTTTGATTTTCTTAAACCTCGTCGGTTCTCTTTCTGTTACTAAAACTGACTTCGTAGTACGAAAAGGTCGAATAACGGTAGTTAAGATAAGCAAATAAATTACGTCGCGGCTGTCGCTGATGCGGCAAAGCGATGTTTCCAGCCAAACAGCCTGTCTTTTCCGCTTAAACTCCTCAGCCCTGCTAAAAAAAATTGAAGCAATCGACGTTCAACACAAGCAGATTAGGAATTTGAATAATACGCAATCCATTTAAACAAACTCCATGTCGAGATCGGGAGTTGAAATGAACTGCTCGGAGAACATGTCGACGTTGCAAGCACCGTAGAAACAAGCACTCCTGCTGCATTGCTTGTGTCTGTGTTTCATTTTCTCTGATCCACTTTTTTGTTGTTCTTTTCGCAGCTGTGGTAGACGCTTCGGACACGTGGTATGCATGCTGAGATTGTCTTCATTTTTGGATTCTTAAAATTATTCTTTTGTATTTTTTGTTTGTGTGATGATGCGCAACCAATTTAGAAAACACATTCTAAAGGTCGTATAATCTCTCAGAGGGATACAACTATTGTATTTATGAGAATTAGCACTCCCAGGAGGTAAATGTGTGAGGGTCCGAGCTGAGAGTAAGGTAGGCCTTCTTTTGTTGAAATAAGTGTTTTTTGTTATGTGAAGGACCACCTTTTTTCGGTTCACTGCCGTCCTGTTTTTCTGCACCTACTACATTTTTCTTCAATTTTTATCTTTTTTCATAAACATCTTTCTCGACTTAGTGTTTCTATGCCCCTTCTGCAGAGATTCCGCGTTCCCTTAACTCCACACTAAATGGTGCCTTCCTCCTTCCTCTCTTCGGAACGCTTTTTTTCGTGGCTAGGGAGGCTTAAAATAACATCTAATCTAAAATAAGGTCGTATATTCCGATTGGATATTAGTGGAAATTATATTTATAGCCTCAAATACTGGTAAATGGAAGATAAAAAATCAGCAAAGAACTGTACCTAGAAATTAAACGCAATGGTCACTGAAATTTAAGAAAAACTTGCACTAACAGTTTATCCCTATGTCGCTATTATTTTTAGTAACATCGGCACAGATGACGCACGTACCTTGCAAATCGCGCTAAAGCAGGTCAGGTGTTATTATATTTAGGGCCTCACAAGAAGCATGGTAAAAGATCACAGTTACGAGACATGATCCAAGTGCTAATCTTCGCGAGTTTAAAAATTAGTTTTTTCCCAATATTTTTTGTAAAATTTGAAAACTTGGAAGGCTATGAGCAACTTTTGCTAACTACTTCAATGTTTGAAGACTTCCCTTAAAAGTTCATCTAATTAGGGTTGAGGTTCCTACGTACTGACGCTGCGCGCTTTCAAGAGGCAAAACCAGGAAGTCTTCGGGCAGTCGACGTGTTTTGTGCGCAACTGAGTTGGTGGACGGAGGCGGGACTCGCAGGACTTAGGCGCCTTGGGCAAAAATCTGTATCCTGTACATTGGAACTAACCTTTCATTATGAATTATACTTTCACTTTGGATCATACTTTCATTATGAGCCATACTTTCATTTTAAACTATACATTCATTATGAACTATACTTTCATTATGAACCATACTTTCATTATAAATTCTGCTTATATTATAACACAGCAATAACACCATTCTACTGTTCACGCATGCGTCTCTTTTCTTTAATTCCTGGAATCAACATTTTTAAAGAGTTTGAGTATGAGACTTTGAAAGTCACTACCCTATGAACTACTTTTCCACTGCCTTTTTGCGCTTCGAAACCTCAATTAGCAAATTCTATTGAGGGGTTGAAGAGGCTTAAGTCTTCTTTCTGTGGCAAATTCATTTTTGTTCTGAAGTTGAGCATTCAAACTTTTATTGATGATGTGAACAGAATATTTGGCTGTCGGAATCTTTTGAAACGAAACCTCATCATTAGTTTCTTCTGATGTTGCAGAAACACACAGTCATGATTTGAAATGAAATATTTGTTTTGTTTGTTAGATGCTACGTACGGGGACACAACTATTATATCTAAGGGAAATGGGCTCTCAAGACAAAGATTGAAGGTCTCCAGCTGTCTAGCTGATGGTGGCCTTCCTTTTATTGAAATAGAAGAAGTTTTTGCTTTGTTGTTAACCATTTTTTTCGGTTCACTGCTGTACTTTTTTCAGCACCAACTACATTTTTCTTTAACTGTATCTTGTTTCATAAATTTCATTCCTAAACTACTATTTCTATGTGCAGGGGATTTTGCTCGTGAACATAGATTCAGCGTTTCCTCAACTACATACTGGATGGTGCTTTCATTACAGTTCTTTTTGGAACTACTTTGTTGTGGTTAGGGAGTCCTAAACCAACTCATAGTCTAATCTGAGTTCTTTAGATTTAATTTTTAGATAACCCTTAGAAAACATGTGTAGAAATTTTTTAGAAAACGAATGGAAAACCAATTGCACATTTAGTAATTTGTCACATACGTCGCTGATTGCCCCGAATATACTGTTAGCAGCATTCATTTGATGTCAAGTTTTTGCGGCACGGAAAACTGCGAAGCAACTCTTGTCAGGTCGAGCCTGCTTTCATCTCGCCCGTCTTATCAGGCACGATAGCCTTGTTTCTTTTGAAACTCAACTCCGACTAGTTGGTTTTATCTCTCACAAGGTTTTAGTTGCCTCCACAAAGTTTGTTCGCTCGTCTGCCAGTATAGAGGAGGCCTCAGAAAATTTTGCTGCGGTTTATATCTAAATTTTTATCGCTCTGCTCAAATTATTTCCTCGTCTGATTTCTATGCAAATATTTTATCTTAGGTTACCTTTCCTGAAGAGATTTAGTTTTCCGAAGCAATATTTGTTTCTTTCTTACGGTACTTCTCAAATGAAATGACGAAACCGAAATTCATTAGGATTGTAAAAACATGAGGCAAATTCCCCGAGTTTTATCAAATATTTCCAATCTCTGAACAAGATTGAGAGCACAAATGAAATTATAACCGATTGAGAGCGGTGGAGTCGTCACTCCCAGTTTCCACCGAAGACGAAAGTCCCACTTGCAATGACTGAAACTTCTACACATTCTACAGCTGGCTCTCACCCACTTAAAACGATGTTCTTGCTCTCAATGAAGCAACATCCCACAAGATAAAATATGATTATTAATGTTCACTTTGACACCATCAACAGGGGAAGCGTGACACACTAGGCTTTCGTTGTCGAAACCAGCGTTTTTTTTTTAGTTTTAGAGTGCTTCAAAAAGTTAAAAATAGCATCCACAAATAGAAACGTATTGAAAATTGACCTGTTCAATGAATTAACAACTTTCTGGGCGCTGGATCATGAAACATTTCATTCGCACGATTGCCTTTTTGAGCACCATTTTGAAGGGTAGCTATACATAGGCATGATTCCTTAGCTCTTCTCGACAGACATTCACGAGTTACGTCTGCCGGAACATCCGTACAAACGAACATCCGCGCTCCGATGTACAGTGGCGAATTCCAGTTTTATTTCTGCCGTTAGCCTCTACTTTATTTCTCTTCTTCTCTCTGCGCATGTGCTCGATGTAACGTTATAGCGACTTTCTTCTTTGTTTTATTTTGGTCTCAAGTGACTGGTCACGGGTTTAATTGACCGAACTTTCCTTGTGCACCTGTACTGTTGTTGATGAATTTTTTTTGAATACTTTTTCATGCTGATGTCGTCACTCATTCTGATGTTATAATAAATGGTAAACATTTGTCAAACACTTGCGAAAAAAAATCCCGCATTTTCTCCCCTTGAAATATTCCTCATCCTCAAATCGGCCTCAAATTCACTCGCTGGCAAGTAGATACCAGAGCACGAAGCGCCTCCAAGTCTTTCTTACGAGGTTGGACTTATAGAACCTCGTGCTGTAAATGATTTAAGGTCTTGGAATGGTGTGGCTGTTGAACTGGTGTGACTGTTGAACTGGTGTGACTGTTGAACTGGTGTGGCTGTTGAACTGGTGTG